>OZ018319.1:151035975-151338475 GCA_963969495.1 Ceratothoa steindachneri
TTGTGGCGGTCGGCTTAACCTCAGACATCGCCCGTACTAAATTGTGTACGTATGCAGCAGGATGTATGTCGGAAGGAATAGGACAGTCAGCGGAAGAAAGGAATTGACCTGGAAGACAAAGTTGCGTACCATAGACGAGTTCGGCAGCAGAGCAATTCAAGTCCTCTTTCAAGGAGGCACGAATTCCCAGGAGAATTAAGGGTAGCTTGTCCACCCAAGTGATGTTGGGGTCAGTGGAGCGTAAGATTCCCTTGCGAGTCCGGTGAAAACGTCCCACCTTAGGGTTACTCTTGGGATGGTAGCTAGTGGTACGGAGTCGAAAGGAGCCAAGCACTGACATGAGTGCATCCCATTGGTGGGATTCAAATTAGCTACCTCGATCAGTCATGATCGTTGATGGGACACCATAAAGAGCAACCCATGCTGAGACGAAGGCTCGAGTTACAGTGGAAGCTCTGATGTCCGGGATAAGAACTGCCTCTGGCCAAGAGGTAAAACGATCGATCACGGTGAGGAAGTAAGTGCAACCACGCGAAAAGGGCAGCGAACCAACTAGATCGAAGTGAAGGGGGTCAAAACGTGCCGATGGAAGTGAAAAAGCAGCCAGAGGTGACTTTGTGTGTCGTTGAACATTTGCTCGTTGACAAGGCAGACATGCGCTGCTCCATTTTGCCACGTCGGCGTTCATACCTGGCCACATATAACGTTCTGTGATGAGCTTGCGAGTTGCTCGAATGCTAGGATGAGAGAGATCGTGAGTCTGGTAAAAACTGTGCCGACGGTAAGCGAGATGAATTAGTTGACGAGTACAGTCAGGCAATGAATAGTCAACCAGGATACGCCTCGAGGAACTGTCTGGCAAGTCGATTTCGCGAACGATAAGCTGAGAAGAGTGACGCAGTGTTTGCGTGTCTTAATCTTGTTCCTGGGCAAGCGCTATTGTCGCGTGATCGATGGGCGCAGTTTGGGAGAGTTGCGTGCCCAAAATGCGAGAGAGCGCATCTGGTACGACGTTTGAAGAACCAGGAACGTAGCGAATATCGTTTGTCATCTGCAGGATGAAGTCAAAGTGACGAGTATCAACCGCAGAGTGCACAGAGGAGGTGCTACTAGAGGCGAGCGCACCGACCAATGGATTGTGGTCGGTAAAGACAGTTAATTCACGCCCTTCCAAGTATTGTTGGAAGTGACGGAGGGTGAGGTATATGCTCATTAATTCGCGTGAAAACGTACTGTACCTCTGTTGGGAAGGAAGAAGAGCCTTAGAGAATACGGCGAGAGGAAGGTTTTTCTTGGACTTGGAAAGCAATTCGTAGAGAGGTTGCATATGTGAGAGATGTTGGAAATGAACCTGTGGTAAAAGTTTACCATCCCACAGAATCTACGAAGTTGCTTTAGCGAAAAAGGTCGGGGAAAAGCCCGGATAACTTCAACTTTGTCCTCGAGAGGGCGAATTCCCTCAGGGGAAATGTGGTGTCCCAAAAAGGAGAGCTGTGCGACATCAAAGATACACTTAGAAGTGTTGAGTACGATACCATACTCATCCTATTCGTGCAAAAACCTGGCGAAGATGAGAAAAATGCTCCTCTAAAGACGAAGATGCTATCAGGAGGTCGTCTATATAATAAAATACGAAGGGGAGACCTCTCAGAACCTGATCCATGAAGCGTTGGAAGGTTTGACCACTGTTACGAAGCCCGTAAGGCATTTGGTTCATGACGAAGGAACCGAATAGAGTGGTGATAGCCGTCTTAGGGATATAATCAGGGTGAATCGGGATTTGGTTGAAAGCGCGAACAAATCGAGCCGAGAAAAAATGGAACAACTGAAGAAAGCGGAGTTTAAATCTGCTAAGAAAGTCAGAGGGGGTGAAACCACTACAGGCCTCTACTCTTCCCATATATATACTGTCAAGGGGCATGTACAAAAGTGATGCTTTGACCCTTACCTACTTTCTTTGTTTTTGGCGCATGCCTCCTCCCACTCATCCTAATGCCAAATATATACTGATGTTTTTAAGTCGGACCTCGGCGTGAGTGCGGCTGCTGTATAGCCCGAGAAGTTTTCAGTTGACCCTCCACAGGGTAACCTCTGTAACAACTGCTGAATTTTCAGCTATTCTCCTAGCTTTTCGACTTAATTTAACTTTACATTTCACCGATTTTATTGTTCATAGTAATTCTAGCAGTGGTTTAGAGTCCCTCCATTATCTTAACTATCCCCACCCTTTGGTGCAGGATATTTTATCGTGGTTTATTAAACACTGCTCGAGGTATAAAGTTACCTTTTTTTGAATCTATGGTCACGTGGTGATCCATTGGAATTAACTTGTGGGCGAGGCACCCGTACAACTTCCCTAGATGTTCTTGTACAATATGTAGCTCTGCCGTATAGGGACATCTTCACAAGTCTTCGGGTGTACGTGTGTATTTTTTGGCACAGAGAGTGGGATAGAAGAAGTAATTTAAAATTGTGGAGTATACAACAATCAATTCTCCCTTGGCCATCGAAATATCAGAAGTCTCGCTCCTTCGATGTAGCTATTTGCTTCCTTATACTCATTCAATCACGGCTGAGACACAGCCACGTAGTTTCAGGTGTTGACCCGATGTGGTCTTTTTGTTGGTATAACGGTATCCTACTTGCTTTTAGATTATCCCACCATTGTAGCCCCTCATAATTCTTGATGATTCATTCCGTGGCTCTTCATTACTTATTATTATTTTTATTATCTCAGTCTGGTCAACTAGTCAGTGGCGACTCGTGTATAGGCACTGTGGAACTGTAGCATTTCCTTTCTCCACTCGATATTATCGATAAAATTCAATATAATGACTCCTTCATTCTTTATTTTTTTCTTTATACTTGTACATCATATAATCCTTAAGCTTAATGTCAGTAGCCATCCCTAGTTTATGAAAAAAGTATAAAAACCATTGTATAGAACTGTGTGCTTCCTAGTTCCACTGACGTGGTGTTTAGCTGTTGTGCACATGCTCACATGACCGAGATAGGAAGCTGCACGCTAGGGAGATAGAACAGATTACTGTAGCTCACGCAGTGCCGACCCTAGTGTGCTTGTGGAAGGTAGTGTTTCTTTTTGACTGCGGGTTTTGTGCTTAAAAACGTGTTTATATTCTTGAATGTGATAAAGTGTAGAATTTAATTCATAATTTTTCGGGGGGAGGGGTTATTAATGAATTGATTACTTAATTAATTGAGCTCCTGAAATTTATCTTGGAAAATAATCTAGATGATGTTCTTAGTTAAATTACGGAACTGATAAAAATCCTCTTGACAATTCCAATGATTAGATCAGAGACAGAACGCGGCTTTTCAACCTTGAAAAGAATAAAAACTTTTCTAAGGAGCACTATTAATTCTGAAAGACTAAATGCACTTGCAGTGCTTTCAATGGAGAAAAATTCTTCAGTAGTCATCCAAAGATCAAGGAGAAAATAATTAATCTTTTCGTGCAAATTAAAACAAGAAGATTTCGTTTTTATATGAATGGATCAAGCTTGAACTGTAACAATTTAGGCTATTAGCAAGTAAAAAAAATGTTTGACTTTGATCTGTTTAGAATTTTATCAAGTTTATCTATATTTTTTTTCTTTTTATATGTTTATTTCCTTTTACACAATATTAAAACAATGTTAAAAAAATTCTGATGCAGCACCCAACTAATTTTAGCTACGAGCTGCCCCTGCAACTAGTTCACTTATAGTTTTATCCATTAGCCCATCACCCTCTTATATATGTTGCTGTTTTTTTATTCTCTTACATTCCTTTTTTGTCATCTCATATTTTTACTTTTGGTTTTTTAGATTTGTGTCACCGAGATATGTCATTCAGCTATTGCTCTCAGCTACTTTCGTTTTAGTGTTTTACCCTCTCTTATGCTATCCCTAACTCTGCTTTCGGATAGTTTTATCGTTTTCTTTCTTCCTAATTGTTAATTATTTTATAACCTATTATTGCCCTAAAATTTTTTTGCTGCCAGTGAAAATCAGTTAATTTGGTCGGCATGAGAGCTTTTATCAACCCACCTTTTTCGTGGTCTTCAAATCCTTCTTACATTCTGACATTCACTCCTATATTCTTTTCATACGTCTATTTCCATCCATTTCTTTTATATTATCATTCTACCATAAAAATCTCTTACACAGTCGGTGTTCCTAACTCTTTCACACACCAAGCGTTCCTTTCAAGGTGTACATCTGCACTGATCTCACTGGAGATATTTTGTTCTCTTATTTACTTACTTTGTCGCCACCCGGACTCTTCACTCAAACACGGTAGCACTCAGGAATGCCTCCACGGCCAGACATCTTCTCCAGAGGTCTCCAAGTCAGGTGACATAATAGTCAGCTCTCACGTGGATTGATTGGGTTACAGGGAGGAGGACGTCGTGCATGAAGCGGTTGGAGAGTGAGGAGAGATAATAGCGCCCGAGGAGACTCCTCTGTGAAGTCTTTGGTTCTTGGACTGTGGTTCGTGGTGTAGTACCTGGCCATGTCTGTTGTAGAGGAGGCTGGCTATCTATTTCTTGTCGTTTGTGTTGTGCGGAATATTGAGTATATTTTGTATGAGGATGTGGTGGTGTAACTTGTTGAAGGCTTTGCTGATGTCAATTGCTGGTATCCTTGTGGGTAGCCAGGGTCATTTTGGTTGAAGCCTTTCAGGATGTGATTTATTAGGGTCAGTAATGTGGTTGTAGAGTGATGTTCTCTGAAACCGCATTGGATGTGTGAGTGGCTTGATTATGTTACCGAGTAGTTTTTCAAGTGTTTTGGTGATGGTTATGAAGAGTGAGATAGGCCTTTATGATCTGGGAAGGTTTGAGAGCTTCTTTGATTTGAGAATGGGGATGATGTATACACGTTTCTAGGTGGAGAGGATAATTTTGTTTAGCCAGGAGTAGTTGAACATGTGTAGTGGTCCGACTACGCAGTAGGTAGGCTTGTAGTAATCGGACTACGCAATATTTGGGCTTCGAGCACCAAAATTGCTGGATTCAATAGGCCCAAAATATACCTTCACAAAGTCGACGCGAATTGGTCGTATTAAATCCAAGCATGACTTACTAATATATATATATATATATATATATATATATATATATATATATATATATATATATATATATATACCACAGAAAGAAACTGAATAAAAAGTGGATTGGAGTTAGTACTTTCTTCTATTCGACATTTTCAAACTCAATGGTAAAAAAAATAAGACACTCAGTATTTATACAAAGCACGTTTCCCTATGAGGTCAACATTTTAATGCTATCAGATAAGTCGGATTTTAGAAAAAGTGATAAAATTGGATCTAGCGAAAACAGCCCTGGGCTAATGTTAAGATTACTCTCCTTTGTGTGGGAGATTAAAAATGATTCCAGGATATTTCTCTTTATAAAATCATTACTATGGATTATAGTATCCGTTTTTGACCAGTTAATTCTGTGTCCCATCTTGGAATTGTGTACAACTAAGGCATTAATCAGATAACCCTTAATTACTGCATTTTTGTGTTATTGGTTCCTTATGGAAACATTTTCGGAAGTTTGGCCTACATAGAATAAATTACAATCTAAACATTGAATTCGGTAAATTACATTATTATCATTATTGGGGCTATGCTTTATTAAGAGATTTTTTAATGTATGATTGTATTTAAAGGCTACCTTAATATTAAGTTGTTTTAGAATGGGCACTACAGACATAAAATTATCATGATAGGGTAAAATTAATAGGTTTTTACGAGGTTCTATTGTCTCTAATTTACAATTATAAAATGTTTTTTTGGCTAGATTCATACATTTTTCTAGAAAGTACTTTGGGTAGCATAAATTGGTAGCAATATCTTCAATTTTGGTGTATTCTTTATCTATATAGTCGGGACTACATATTTGAAGAGCCCTGAGATACATGGAGGAAAAAACAGAAGATTTTATATTTTTAGAATGACTTGAATAAAAATGGACATAAGATAAATTATTTGTTGGTTTCCTATAAACATTAAATTTATATCTATGTGGTGCTCTAATTATTAGAACATCTAAAGAAATTACCAATATTTTTGTTATTAATGAATATAAGTTTAAAATTAATTTGACAATAAAATTTCCAAAAAATGGAAATTAAACGTTTTCGGAAAAGGTCATTACAAAGGCTGATGTCTGGGAACAGGACATACCTGATTTCCTTTGGGACATTAAAAGAAGTGGAGGGGTTATAAAGCCTGAAGAGGAACTTCCTAAAACAGTTTTCAACTAGAGATAAGGGGTAATCATTTTTTACAAAGTATTCTTTTAAAAAAATGAATTCAGAATGCATACTCAAATAAGTGGAAGACAAATTAAAGCCTCTGAAGAGGAGTGTTTTAATGGCGCCAATTTTGTATGTTAAATCACAGAAACTAAAGAAATTTAAACCCTGCCTGTAACAGTTGGTTTTCTAAAATAAAAACACAGGTTTGAATGCGGGAAGGGGTACGAGAGACATTAACATCTAGAAATGGCAACATATTATTAATCTCATGTTCTTGAGTGAAAGTAATATTAGGGTGTAAATTGTTTATAAAATCGAAAAACCTTTTTGAACAAGAACCAGAAGAAAAAAACGCAAAGGTATCGTCAACGTATCTTTTGTAGAATAAGGGTTGAAATTGAGAAGGACAATCACGGAAGAGTCTATCTTTAAAATTACACATGAAAATATTTGCAAAAATCGGACCTAGTGGGCTTCCCATCCCAACACCTTCAATTTGATGATAAACCACGCCATTGAAAGTGAAATAGTTGTCTTGGCAGCTAGATGCAATAACTGCGAAAATTGTGAAAAACTGAAACCATTAAAGAGGGCCTATCTATCCGGAAAGGCTTTAGTCAAAATAATCTCTATAGTTGCCTGAAGGGTAATATTTGTAAATAAGGAAGTGATGTCAAAGCTAGAAAAGAAAAGATGACTTGACGGTTCAAACTTTGTGATTTTCGAAGAAAAATCAAAGCTATTATTAATGGTATATAGATTGGAAGTAAAAGGGGTTAACAGAGGAACTAAAAACTTAGCAATTTTATAGGAAGGAAGAGTGTAAGAAGCAAGAATGGGACGAAGGGGGCATCCAGTCTAATGTATCTTAGGTAGCCCCTAGAAGAGACTTAAGTAAGATGATGAAACATACAGAGAACCGTAAACGGAATCACTAAGAATAGCCGAAAACTTTAGCTTTGAATTCCTTCCTGTTTTCACTCGTCATTGTGATCCGACCATGTAAGGCAATGTTTCAGTGTCTATATTTTAGTTTTACTTTTTTTTTATCCAATTCTCTATTTTTCATTTTAATTGTTTAATTTTATAATATTACGTTTACTTTGTTTGTCCGTAATTGATAGTATCTTTACAAATATTTTGCTGTTCCTTACCTCACTATTTTGTTTGCTCATTAACGTAACGTTTATTTTATATTTTTAACGTCGTTTTTGTGATTTTCTCTGATCTGTAGTTTTAACTTTGAACTTGTAATGTTATTTATGTTTTTAGGCTTAGATTACTCATTTAGAATTTGTTTTTAGCTCTTGAAGATGGGTTTTGTAATTACCCGAAACGTTGGAATTAAAGATGGGACCCGCCTTCTTTGTTTTGTCCTTCTTACTGAATATATATATATATATATATATATATATATATATATATATATATATATATATATATATATATATATATATATATATATATATATATATATATATTTATATATATATATATATATATATATATATTTATATATATATATATATATATATATATATATATATATATATATATATATATATATATATATATATATATATATATATATATATATATATATACATATATATATATATATATATATATATATATATATATATATATATATATATATATATATATATATATATATATATTGACGATTTTTGCCACTTCTTCTGGCCTTACCAACGACTCTCCGTCAGTAGATAGGGGCACAAAGTCAAAGTAATCAGGCAGTCGGCGCAACGGAATCCTTCTTGGTGAGAAAGGACTGCCTGTAGTTTGGTACACGGTGCAATCTGACGTTAAATGATGATTCTTGCAAGGGGTTCGATCGTGGAAGAAGGGCGGTGATCCTAAGTGATCACAGCAATTCACCGTAATTTGCTTGCCGTCTTCGAAATCTGGTACGACGCAGTGGCAGAGAGCAAATCGAGTTGTATGGTTTTAGCTTTATTCAAAATACAAGATATGCTCAGAATGCCTTGATTTAAAGTTTACAAGGTTTTTCTTTGGAAGAAAGAGGGGACTCGTCTCCAAAGGGATTTACCAATTGGATTGTACTTAAGAGGAACTATTATCTAATTTAATTGAAGTCTTCCAGTCCTACATTACGAAGGATGAGTTTTCACAAGTTTTTTTAAGTGGATCTACCAATGTTAACATAAGAAAGGCAGGTTGCTATCCAATTTTGCCTGTTTGTTTGCCAATTTTACGACCAGTAGGCGGGCTTACAACCTTTCCTAACCTATTTTAGAAGTGGGTGGCACCTGTGAATAGAAAAGGATTTTTTTTAATAGTATAACACATTTCTAAGCATTTTTTTTTCTCAGCAGTTTTCGTTACTTTTGTTTACATGGCGGATTCTTGCAGCAATACCATTGAAAGTTGGAAAGGTTGATTAAAAAGAAATATTAAACTTGAGAGAGTTGGCTATTGAGAACATCTGAGCTTTTAGCATTGTTTGGGTTATGGCATGCTTAGACGGCGAAAATTTGCTGTTGCATCATCTATGATAAAAAAATCAATTACAAAGTTGGGTTATATATGAGAGACTGGGATAAACACAGCTGAGCTTTGAAAACAAAATTTAACCTTTATGAACTGCTAAGAGTTTCATTCGTATACGTCTATATATTATTTATCGATCTATCTATCTATCGAATTATATGCAAATGTGTTTTTTTTCCTAAGTAGGGAAGTGAGAGGCGGGCTTTCCGTTTCATCTAACTATACTATAGTTACTTTCCTTTGTTAAGGCACTTAACAATACTCCCTTTCAAAAGAAGTGTGGAAGCTCGGATTCTTTACTCCGCATCTCACTTCCATATTATTGATTTAATAATAGAAATTTCTATATCCTATGATTTACAAAATATGTTATAAGCAGCTATTCAATAGCAAACTCAACGTTCCAGTTTTCGTACAAATTAGTTGAACAAAATGATAATTTGGGAGTAAAATAATTAAAATTAATTGTTTAAATGATATTCTAATACTGGACTTTGGTTCCGATTGGTAAGCTCAAGTTTCGTTAAAGGCGTTTTTAGCCATTAGAAGTGATATTTGAGGTCGATTTGGATTTTGGCGAGGGTGAAACATTTAAAATCAAGAATAAAATAATCATAGTTATCCTAATAGGGTTTATGCCTTTGGAGAAGATATTTTTTGAGAATTTTACCAGACTTAGCGGGTAATGATGGTTTCTATGTGAGGTCAACTTTTCGGTCGTCAATCGGGGATGGAGGTAAAAGGGGAGACAGGACTTTGGGAGGTTTCGGCGTTCTTGGACCTATTTTAGTTGGCGGTAGGCCTACTGATCCGAAAAGTTCTCCCTGTAAAGGTGAAGGGGGTCTCACTAATTCTGAAGTGATTGGCGAGACTGGGAGTTTTTCGTTTTCAAGTGAGTCAACAGGTAGGTTCGCTTCTGATGGGGCGGGTTCCCTCGTGGGCAGTTTTACTGGAGGTGAATCTCGTTGGGGATATGCAGATCGAGCATTGGGGCATTCTCTATTGGAAATGGTCGCTTCTAGGGCTATCTTTAGATGATCTCCATGCACTAGTTTTGTGCGTTTTAGATCCCTAAGATCGAGGATTTCAAACCTGTTTCTGCCGAAGTCTTTCATTATTCTATAGGCTCCATCCCATCTGGGTTATAGTTTCGCATTAGTGTTTGGGGGTACGATGCTTTTAAAAATACATCGCATCCCGACGAAGATGGCACGTGGGGGTGAAGTCCTTTGGTGTTGCTGCTGCTCAATTTGGGTATTCTGTTGGCTTAGTTCCCTTCGAACAAGATTAAAAATTTAAAAGCACGTTCTGTTAATTCATTTGCGACGTCTGTGTTGTAGGATCGTACACCGTAGTCATGGTTCACAGCGACTTCCGAGTAAATTATATCGGACGGGAAGCGTTTGTCATAGTGAAATAATGAAAAGTGGCGTGTATCTCCAATTGCTACATGATACGCGCCGTTGATGGCAGTCTGGGTGAGGGCTAAACATTCATCCCAATGGGGTAAGATTTCTACTATTAATCGGAGAAGATTAAAAATTTCCGATTTTGCCATTCCACTAAGCCTTTGATGCGGGGTGGTGGGAAACTATGTGCACCTTTGTTATGTTGCACAACCTACAGATTTCTTCCATTAATTTTGATGTAAAGTTGGCAGCGTTGTCGGAGATCACTTCTTCGGGTGCGCTGTGAGATTTGATAATACGATCTATGAGAGCTTTGGCAACTGTTTTTGCTGTTTGGTCAGGAATCGTTACCAATTCATTATAGCAAGTAAAGTGATCGTTAAATACTAATATATATTTATTGTTACTTGCTGTCTTCCTAAGAGATCCTAAAATATCCATGCTGGTCCTATTCCAGGGCTGTCGTGGAAGTGGATATCTGTGCATATACATTGTTTTCGGACGACTCCCTTTATGTTTAAGACATACAGGGCATTCCTGGATGTATTGTAGAGTTCTGGTAACCATATTTGGGAAATGGTACCGTTCCTGTAGGCAGAGGTGGGCACTAAATACATTTAAATTATTAAACTATTAAATACATGAGTAAAATGTATTTATATACTAAATACATTAAATGTATTTAGATACATTTTTAAATACATTTCAAATACATGATATGTAATGGCAATCGATAAGTACCATTGGTATCGCAACAAAAAATATCTATTAAGATGAAATTGTATATTATAATTACTAATGTAGGATTTGATGACAAATGGACTTGGGTACTACAAAAAAAAGAAAGTTCCATAGAATGAAATTTCAGTTAACTATTTATATCAGCATTACATTTAAGTAATATCAGTTGCTGAAATGTTTCGTCAGATTAAGAATTCCTTTTTGGAGATAAAGTCAATCCTCCTAAAGAGAAGAGCCGTTCCACCGGAGCTGACGACGGAAGGTTGGTGTTGTATTTAATGAATAACTTTTTTATGTTTGAATATCTATCTAAACTTTGAAGTGTTTTATTTGAATCCTGAAAGTAACTGAACAATTTTAAATCTGCGGCTGATCCTGTTTGAGTGGGCTTTGTAAATCCAAAATAATCGTCACTGTTCAATACACCACTGGATGATTCAGCTTCGGGTCCCTCTGCTCAATTCTCAATCACTTGTATCATAATATTTTTAACAGAGTCTTGGTGGCTTGAACTGTCCCATGAAATACTGATATCTAACCAGTGGGCTTTGAAGAATGGATAGGTTGTTGATGCAATAATGGCATCTGTAACCCTAGCTTCATTTGCCAAGGTGAAATAAGATTGGTATCGCTTTCCAAAGCCATTAGGGACTGCGCTTAGAAAAGGTTGTCAAAATTTCAGAGAAAGTGCGTGAAGGTTCCTGAGCTTTTTCTCCACAGGAGCAAGGTAGGGAGCAATTATCCATAAAAACAGTTTTGTTCTCCCTGTAGGCGATCAATTGTCACTGCAATATGAACCAAAACTGAGACATACTCCCCAAGAAATTCAATTTCGTGACATTTGAACAGTGGAAGTTCAAGGGACGTCATGAGTTAGTGTAATTTGTCCTTGAGTTTTAAAAGTAATGACAAAACACCAAACAGATAGTTCCACCTTGTAATGCAAGGCACCTTTAATTAACAGTTGATAACAGTTTTGATAATCTCTGCTGATTTTGGACGACCGCTTTTGTTCCATAATGCTGAGCATTTTCCCATCGCAGCATGATTGATATTTGCAAAATAAGATATTTTGAATGCCTGTTATGCATCATTTGTGGCGACGAGAATCAGTGAGTGTGAAACACAGCGCACATGCTTATGTGGGATGAAGCTGCATGGGTCAGACGAAAGGTCTTCTTCCTAATCTAAGGCACTTCTCATTAAGAAAATATCCTCTAGCTCATGCTCCCTCTGATCTTCTTCACCTACCTGGATTCCATCTTCAAAATCTGTGGACACATTTGCAGCAGTGACTGCAAATTTCTTAAAAGCTTTAAGAAAATTAGAGCCGTTTTACGTGACGGTACTCGTGATTTAATGAAGAGGGATATCGTATTGATTGATAATATTCTCCATATGTTCAGCAATCTTGATGTAATTATGTTCTCCTTGAAAGTAACTATACTATAGTTACTTTCCTTTGTTAAGGCACTTAACATATATATATATATATATATATATATATATATATATATATATATATATATATATATATATATATATATATATATATATATATATATATATATATAATTGAAAATCACATGACACGTGATATATAGATGTGTTTAAAGGCCCAAGGAAATGGAAATTGGTAACACAACCCGGAAAAACGCTAAGGAGAATATTACATAAACCAATGAAAGCTTAAGAAGAAAAATGGGAGATGTAGAGAACGGAAAGATAGGGCAAACTATTTTAACTGTTATATGAAAATAAATAAAGAAGTTGAATTTGAACCTGTGTCATCTAGCGCTCATCGCTTATATGAGGATGGTAGCTCTGGCGATGAGCATCGTGGTCATATAAGCGATGAGCGCTAGATGACACAGGTTCAAATCCAGCTTCTTTATTTATTTTCATATAACGGTTAAAATAGTTTGCCCTATCTTTCCGTTTTCTACATCTCCCATTTTCCTTCTTAAGCTTTCATTAGTTCATGTAATATTCTCCTTAGCGTTTTTCTAGGGTTGTGTTACCAATTTCCATTTCCTTGGGCCTTTAAATAAATATATATATATATATATATATATATATATATATATATATATATATATATATATATATATATATATATATATATATATATATATATATATATACGGTGCGGTTAGTAGACAACACAAAATGATACCGCCCACTTCCTATAGCACCCTGGGTAAAGCCCTAGTTACCACCAGGGAAGATCAAGTATCAGTTTTCCATTTCTAGCGAGCCCTCCAAAACTCATTCGAAATAGCAACCTTATACTTTGAGAATTCTTGACAGAAAAATTAAACATAATTTTTTGGGTATTTATGCTGAACACTTTTTTACCAATATGGAAAATAATAACAGTTGGTGCGGTTAGTAGTTAGCACAAAATGATACCGCCCGCTACCTATAGCACCCTGGGAAACGCCGTAGTTACCACCATGGAAGATCAAGTATCAGTTTGCCATTTTTAGCGAGCCCCCCAAAGCACATTCGAAATAGCAACCTTATATTTTAAGATCTCTTGCTTTTTTTGCGGAGAACCATGAAGCTCATCACAAGCTTTTTAAATTTATTTATTAGTCTCCTATGTGGAATCTTATCAAAGGCTTTGCTAAAACCTATGTAAATTACAACTATATTTTTTCCTTATCCAATTGTTTTGTTATATAACCCATAAATTCCAGTATGTTTGTTAAACATGATCTACCAGTTCTAAGTCTATGCTGAACATCGTTGATTAACATACACCACTAATTAGATGCTTAGTAATACCCCTTTTAACTACTTTTTTGTTCCGTTCTGTTCACCTTTTTCGTTTATCACTTTTTATTAATGTTACAATAAAGGATCCTCAACTCCTCCATAAAAGAAGGAATGCTAAAAAAAACACATTATCCGCGTTCTGAATTATATTCTGTAGTCGAGAGGTGTGGGAAAAGGGGCGATTTAAAATAAAGAACGAAAGAAGCTTGAGGCGAGTTGCGATCGTCTTCATGCGTCGCCGCATCACCGTTAGCGTGCGCGCAGCAAATCGAATTCGTCATCCTGAGTCTCAGAATGAATCATTCAAGCAAAACTTTTATGTCGCTCGCTTGCAATTCTCAGCACGCTACACAGCCCCCTCTTAAAAAGGAAGCGTATTTTTAAGAAATGAAAACGACGAATACCGTATGGAAACGTTATTCAAGACGCACCACTCCACTACGTGCTCTGGGCACCATTGTAGATATAGGGTGTATGAATAGGGGTGATGAAAATACACAGAACGAAAGTAGCGTGAGGCGAGTTACAAACTGATTCATGCGTCACCGAATCACCTTTGGCGAGCGGCGAATCGACTGTGCCATCCTGAGTCTCAAAAAAGACTAATTAAGCGAAGCTTTTAAACCGCTCACTTGAACTTCTCTGCACGCTATAATACTACATCTTAAGTTTGCATAGATTTCCCTTTTTTGTTTGCTGCTCTTCACCTTTTTCTTTCTTCACTTTTTATTTATGTTACAATAAAGTGAGCTCTCATTAGTGCTGTCCAGCAAAACTTTCTACAGAGCTTTCACCTACGGTACTGGTGGCCTTACCCATTGGGTATATAAGGACACAAGGATCCGGGAAGTGACCTTGTCGTTTGTGTGCTCGTGCAGAGAGAATCTAAGAGCTTTATTTTCTCGGTTCTTTTCTCTATCTACACAACCGTTCCATGATAAAATATGATACCTTTACCTACTCTCTGCTTTATACAGGGTCACCCCCCAAAACGGGTCTGCACACACTTTTTGTGATATATCCTTCATTCATTCACTAATCACCCTTACTTTGCAGGGGATGACAGAAGCAACGCCTATGTACTCAACTAGATCTCAATGGGAGCTCCAACAAAGAATATACTGCGTCAAACACTACTACAAGACAGGCTCGTGCAAGAAAGTGCAGGACACTTTCGTAAATTATGGGACAGTGGAGAACCTCAATGCAGCCAGTGACAACTGTCCAAGCCATTCAGGACGCCCCAGGAAGCGTACAGCTGAGCTGGTCGAGAACGTGAGAGAGTCAGTTCAGCAGAGTTCAAAACGCTCTGAGCGCAAGCGAAGTTAGTCCCTCGGTATATCCCGTGAGACTTGAAGGAGTGTGCTAGTAATGGATGTAAGGGCCTACCCATACAGAATACATACGAAGCAGAGTCTTACAGCCTCAGACAAGAAGCAGAAAAAAGGCTATGGCAGTCAAGATACTGGAGAAGATGCAGGAGATCACAACTTTCTTTAACCTCCTCTGGACCTCAGATGAAGCTCACTTCCATCTTGAAGAAAAATTAAACTCGAAGATAAATGTCTTCTGGGGGATCTCCAGACCAAATGAGCTAACCACCAAGCCCCTACACTTCCCTAAGTACACGGTATAGACTGCAATCTCAGCCAGAGACATCATCGGACCATTCTTCTTCATGGAATCTGGCGCGACAGTGAGAGTCACCAAGGAGCGGTATGTTGAGGTCCTCAAAACCTTCAATAGGGAGCTATAGACCCTGTTCCCGTCGCTTATGAGGAAGTTCTGGTTCCAGTAAGATGGAGTAAGCTCTCACATCTCAACCCTGTCTCGAGATTGGCTGAAAGAAAATTTTGGTGGCCGTGTGATCAGTCTTAAGACTGGTTTGAGTGGGCACCCCTCAGCCCAGACCTTAGCGCCCCAGATTTCTTTCTCTGGGGTTACCTTAAAGACAGAGTGTACGCAGGGAGACTCAGGACTATCACGGAACTCAAAGAAGCCATCAGGGACGAGATCAGAGCCATTAGTCAGTCGGTTTGTAAGGACGTCATGGACAACTTTGTGCTGCGCCTCAAGAAATGCGCAGAGCTAAATTGAGGTTATCTCGAACACGTGCTCTAGAATAAAAAAAAAAGAAGTCCAATGATTCTCATGTTTTAGTTTGATGTTTTTAAAAACAATAAACTAGTTATCACCAAGTTTCATTCAATCCTTGCAGAAAATTAAGAAATGAGGCCTATCGAAAGTTAGGGCCCGTTTTGTTTGGGTGACCCTGTATACTTCATCTTAATTTTATATAGATTTTTCCCTCTTTTTGTTCGGTGCTGTATCGATGTAAGGTGTAGAATATGAAGCAGTTAGGTACCTTATTACATCTCTCGATAAAATTTGAGATGAAGGAATGTTAAAAATCAGTTTTACAAAAGAATAATTTAATTGTGGCATAGAAATTGAGAGGAAAATAATACAAAGCAATGTCGATAATTCGCTAGGGTTTAATTATTGAAGGATTATATTGACAAGGGTAAAAATTAAGATGAATAAAAATATATTAATTACAACAGGGAAATTAGTTTGAAAATAAAATTAGCTATTAATTTAATATGAGGGATACAAAATTGGCGACATTAGGAAACTTTACTCTAAGCAAAAGAGAAATAGCGAAAATTGGCAAACGTTATTTAAGGAATTGATCAGAGAAAGTATTTTGAAGGATATATTTACTTGGGAAATATTTAAATAAATATATATGTGGTTAGGAAGGGTAATAATAATTCCTTAATCCGTTAGAGAAATCTCTCTCCTCTCTCTCTCTCTCTCTCTCTCTCTCTTTCTTTCTCTCTCTCTCTCTCTCTCTCTCTCTCTCTCTCTCTATATATATATATATATATATATATATATATATATATATATATATATATATATATATATATATATAGAGAGAGAGAGAGAGAGAGAGAGAGAGAGAGAGAGAGAGAGAGAGAGAGATAGATAGATAGATAGATAGATATATATATAAGCCATGACTTCGCTGCGCTCGCTACCAGCCCGTCTGGCCGTTAGCTTTCGGCCTCCTTGTCCTTTCAACCTCCTTTCATAACGGTTTTAACTATTTGTTTAAATACCCCCTTGATCCCATAAAAAAAATCTATAAATACACTAAAAAAATGAAAAATTCAAAAGATTTTTATTTATCTACTTCATATATATATATATATATATATATATATATATATATATATATATATATATATATATATATATGACCGCTATAAAAGGCTACTTAGAGCGCATTTTAAGGCCAACAAAGGCCAGCATTGAGGGTTAGTTGACGCGGGAAGTAACATAGGCTACTCAGATTTGACAAAAGTGGCGCAGTTGCAATTAAAACATTGCCCGTGGAAAAAGGAAGGTTTGCCAGACCAATTATGCGACAACAGTATTTAAAAAACACGTTAATACCTATTATCAGCATACACGAGACTCGAATAATTCGAATATTTAATTAAAACTTGCGCCTATCTGCTTAAGGCGCTCTCTAAAATCTGTGGCTGCTACCCCCGTACTCATGTTTGCCTGCTTGCCCTCGTGTCCACCCGCACTACTGTAATGTAAAAATCGTTCTTGTTAGTCCTTCACGATACACTACTCCATTACTCAGAATTAAAATAAACCTTATATTTTTATTACTTATCTACTTTTAATTGTGTAATATAACTCAAGCAGAGAATTTAATTTGTTCAAGATAGTTTTTTTATGCCTGGACAACGCCGGGTATCTTTGCTTCTGTATATATATATATATATATATATATATATATATATATATATATATATATATATATATATATATATATATATATATATATATATATATATATATACCGAGTGTTTAAAAAAATTTGATATCATTCGAGATGTAAATATCACAGAAACCACATAGTCAAGGCAAATGAAACTAAACAGCCTTAATGTTATGCAACATAAAATTTATTCCCCAAAATTTGAACGAGAAAATCAAAGGTATGTGGATTCCATGAACGATTTTAAAAATGTTCAAATGCGCACCGTCTGAGACACAGCACATGTTAAGTCGGTAGTCCAGCTCCTCCCAAACACGCTGCAGGATGTCTTTGGTAACAGTCTTCATTTCGATAGTGATTCTGTGCTTAAGTTTCTCTAGGTTTGCAGGAAGGGGGGGGGGGGGGGGGGACATAGACAAGTCCCTTCACATAGCCCCAGAGAAAAAAAATCGCAAGGTGTCAGGTCAGGTGAACGTGGCGGCCATTTCAACAGCACATTGTCTTCATCACCAGCACGCCCGATCCATCTCCCTCGCAGATTGTCATTGAAATAAGTCCGCACAGTTAGCTTCTAGTGAAGTAGAGCCCCGTCCTGTTGAAAAATGAAGTTTTCTTGTCAATTTGCAATGAGCTCATCCATTAGGGAGTACTAAAGCATTTGCAGATACACATGGCCGGTCACATTTCCGTCAAAGAAAAAGGGCCATGAAGATGGTTTTGGGAGGTGGCGCAGAACACATTCACTTTCGGTAAATCCCTCACGTGCTCAACTGTGGCATGGGGAATTTTCTTCGCCCCAAATGCGAACATTATGCTTATTGGCTTTGCCATTCGTATGATATGTGGCCTTATCACTGAAAACAAGACGTTCCTTGAACTCGTCTTCTTCAGGTTTCTCTTGCATATCAACACGGAATTGTTTGCGCTTTCGCTTGTCATCTGCTGTTATGGCTGAACTAGCTGCAGCTTGTAGGGTTTCATTAGCATGCGTTTCCACAGGACGCGCCAAACTATCGTTGTAGGAATCTGGGTTTTCAGACTTGTTCTTCTTATGGGCTTCTTGGGGCTTCGCAAAAGTTTTTGGTGAACCCACTCGACCGTCCTTCCAATGTTATTGGTCGTCCAGATCATTTTGCCCTGCACAGACAGCCTTCCTCTTTGAATTTTTTTGTGCCATGTCCAAATCTGCATTGCCTTTGGTGACTGTTTAGAGAACTATCTCACAAATGCCCGCTGCAGTCTTATTCGACTGTGTTCGAGCCTACTCCAACACACAAAACGCCTTTTCAATTCCAGTGAATGGCATTTCTATACCTGTAAAGATAGAAAAAAATCAAACATTAAACATGATATTCTGATGTGTTTCTACACATGGTGTTAAAATTTGAAGTCATTTGAACGGGAACTGGCAAAGTTATTAGATTGCAAAATGATATAATTTTTTTAAACACCATATATATATATATATATATATATATATATATATATATATATATATATATATATAAAGTGAAAATCACATTACACGTGATATACAATGATGTAGTTAACAGCCCAAAGAAAGGAAACACTGGTATCAGAACCCGATAAAACGTTGAGGAATATATTACGTGACCCAGTAAACGCTTAGAAAAGAAAATGGGAAATTTACGAACGGAGAAAATAGGGAAAACTATTTTAACCGCTATAAGAAGGTGAATAAAGGAGTTAGATTTGAACCTGTGTCGTCAAGCGCTTATCGCTATAAGAACCTCGACGCTCATCGACTGAGAGATATAAAATTACAAATACAAAAACATAAGATATTTGTAGAATAGTTATCTGATTAAATAATTCGTACTACTTACAGTCTCCATTGAAAACTATTTCTTATTTGACGGAAACATGTTTCACCAAATAGATAGCCTCGCAATGAGAAGTCCTATAAGAGGAAGCACTTGACAAATGCCTATTACAATTCCGTCCCATCTCCTACATGAGATACGTAGACGACACGATCGCCCTTTTAGGGCTCTAAAAGTTCATCTGATAAATTCCTAAAGTACATAAACCAGTTACATCCAAATATTAAATTCACTCAGGAAAATAAAGAGAATAACTCCATTCCTTTCTTAGACCTAATTCTTCGTAAAGCTGTCTTTCTAGTAGGAAGACAACTCAAGCTTCACTCGATGAAAATGGAGATGAATTCATGGGTATGATGATAAAGGTTGAATGAAGGGGTGAGTGTGTGAATAGGGTGATTGAATGGAAGAGAGAGTGCGAGAGATGAGAAAATAAAAAGATGAAAGATGAGTGAAGCTATGCTTGCGCAGTGAGTGGATTAATATGAAGGGCTTGCGCTGGGCCTATCCCCACAGCTTAACCTCACACAGAATTGATGGTGGCAAGAGTTAATTAGGACGACCATCGACTGTGAGAGGTTGCAGAGGTCTGCCGAACATCCTGTTTGTCGAAAGCCACCCAATGTTGGAACCCACTCACAGCTTTTTCATTCGGGGTTGTGCTCCCGTAGGCCTATCCCAATAACACGCACAACCGACGGTTTCTCCCCTTCCATTCACCGAAAACCTACAGATGCGGGCTCTGGACTCCATTTTCTTAGTCAGTGTGCCACCAAAATCAAACTAAACTCTATCAAAACCTTACTTTCCTGCGCTTACAATCTCGCTTCATTACACCTCAATTTGCACAACGAGATCACTTTCCTCACTAAGTATTTTCAACAAAATGGATATTCTTCAAACTTATACGACCCAACTCTTCGAAATTTTATCAATAAAATATTTAACCCGAAACACCCCTCATACAACGTCCCTAAAGAGAAGTTTTTTGTTCCTCTCCCATATATAGAACCCCCCTTCCCCATTCACTTCTCTGGGCCATACTCTCCCCCTTTCTTAAAAATTCCTTTCCTGCCACACATTTTATACCAATTTTTCAAAATAGACGCAAAGGACGACATCTTTTCAACATTGAAGAAAAATAGCAACGCCAACGCTGCTTTAATCCTCCATCACATATGAATTCACCTGCTCGAGATGTAATTACGAGGTGTATTTGGGATGGACACAGTGCACAATACATACCCGTATTTGCGCATATTTAAGTATCAGAAACAGAACTGGAGCCCCACTCACTACTCCCGAATTCTCCCCTATCCGAATCCACTACGAAAACAGACATCCACACCATTTACCCAACTTAACAATTTATCAATTAAAGATACAGCAAACACGGAAAACCAACTTCGTACACTTGAATTTCTTTATATTAGATTTAAAACCCACTTTAAACTCGGACACAAGCTCATTTCCACTTTTACTACAACTATAAACATCTACGAATCACACACGCTAAACCACTACTCCCAAAACAACCTATATTGTTTCAATATTTCCATTATCTCCCTTTTTTACAACGAAGTCACCCAAAACTGACTAATATTCGTTTTTATTTGAAAATAAAAACATATTTCCCATTCTCTAATAGTTAAAAGCCCTGCATTTTTATAATTTGAATATTGCTACCTCTGTTGCTTCCCACTTCCCATATAATTAATTTATAAATATCTGATAACTTTTCTAAAAATTTCTTATGTTTGTATATATTCCTAAACTCATATCCTTGAAAATGGGTACGACCCGAAACGTCGGTACAACGAAGTTAATATACAATAGGGAAAGGAGGCAGCCTGGAATGTTTACGAGTACCTATACGGACTTTTGACCAGGAAACCAAGCTGCAAAAGGAAAACTCTGCGAGACATTATTTGGACAGCTAAAAGTAGCCCTCGTCAAAATTATCGCCGTCCCTAATGGCTACGTGGTAATTGCAAGCAAGGAAATAGATGTAGAAAAATTAGTGTCCCAGGAAGGAGTTGAGATTCAAAAAGGAATAGAACTAACGCTTAAATCCGGCACCAGATAACTGCAAATAGAAGTATCACCTGCAGGAGAGTCGACGTCTGGGTGGGTT
This sequence comes from Ceratothoa steindachneri, assembly GCA_963969495.1. Taxonomy (NCBI): domain Eukaryota; kingdom Metazoa; phylum Arthropoda; class Malacostraca; order Isopoda; family Cymothoidae; genus Ceratothoa; species Ceratothoa steindachneri. The sequence goes on from OZ018319.1 coordinate 151,057,497, forward strand.
GACATGACAAAGAAGAAATGAAAGGATAAATAGAAAAAAATCATGAAGGAATAAAAATAAATGAAATAATTAAATTTGGACACCACACACATGTTTGTAAAATTGTGTGTGCAACAACAAAAATGGCAACAACGATTCACCAACAAAGACTGATCATGTTTAACATGAGAATTCCACCAGAGAACATGGAGCGAAAGAAACATATTAATATTCAAATATGATTCAGCTGCTACAAGATGGAGGACCATTTGCCACGTGACTGCACCGAGAAAGATACAATATGTTCTGAGTACGGGCAGAAGAACCACGAATGGAGACAGTGCAAGGGAAGTACTAAGATATGCGTGAACTGCCATGTGCCACATAGGAATAATATGGCAATGGCATGCCCAAAAAGAAAGGAGATAATGGAACGAAAGGAAAGAGAAGAGATAAATGAAGAAGAAACTAGAAGAAATGCAACATATGCAGGAATGGCTTAAGCAACTGTGAAACAAATGCAGGAAGCACAGACCCATCTAACTGTACCACAAGGGGCATCAACAGAAGTGCTCACATGCATATTCTATGTCCATGTAATGAATATTGGGAAACTGGGCACCTTCGCTGTGACATTAAATACAATGTTAGAAAAAAAATGGAATGAAGATGGGGTTCCCTGAGAACCCCCCTCCCCCTCATCTGAAATCCTTAAAATCAACGTCGCTTCAACGTCGGCACCAACGTGCAACGAGGAACATACTATTGAAGAAAACGCAAATTCAAACATGTCAGTAGCAAAGCAGTGAACGAGACAAAGTAGTACGCATGGAAGCACAGGAAATATAACTTAAAGTCTAAATCGATGAATGCTCCCCACCCTCCACACCCCGAGAGGCAAGAAACAGGAAGACATCATTAAGGCTATTAAAAAAAGGAAAATGCAAATGGGCATTCAAAGAAAAGACAGGAGAAGAAGACGACGAAGAAATGAAAAAACTCTTAATGGAGGATAGAATTCGAATCTACCCTGGCGACTGCGTTACTCTCTGCCAGTCTACATTTTAAAATCTGAATAATGGCAGGTTTAAAGGTAACGAAGCAGAACCCAACAAGAGATAGATCCGCCAGAAGTCCAAAGAACTCTAAACGACCAAACTTAGTAAACAATGGAACCAGAAAGGAGACGAAAGCTTAGCATTCTGCAAATCAATACTAAAGGGTGGATCGGTAAAACATCGGCATTAGGAAACAACTTTAAAGAGATCGATCCTGATATAATATTAATATCATAACACAGGTGAATCCAGATGAAAAAAACAATGAAATTGTTCGATTACACAGTCATAAATGCAAACCCTTTAGGTGGCAATCATAACGGGGCGGCCATAGCAATAAGAAGAGGGCTGAAGTTCAAAGAAGTTAATAATTTGGATGAGGCATTCTTGGACGGGAAAATTGAAACGGAACAAATGCCAATAATAGTAGCCACGAGATACCAAGCACCAATGAAAAATTACCTTCCCCTGCACAACCTATTTAAAATCTTTGGTACAGGTTTCCCAACCATCCGTATCGGAGACCTCAATGCCAGGTGCAGGACAAATGGATACCGCTCCAGGAACAACAGAGGAACCAAGTTAGAAATGATTTTGGAGAGCAACATTTTCAAGAGAATAAGACCAGACTTTCCAACATATGTCACAAGCAATGCAGCTACAAAGCCAGACGTCGTACCAGGTAGCTTCAATTTGCCATTCAACATCCACATGGAACCAGTTATCTTTGCATGTAGCGACCATGTTGGAACACTTTTGCACACGAATCAATACCCGATACAGGTACCAGTACCAGCGAGGAAGGATTACAGGAGAGCAAACTAGGCAGGTTGAATACAAGATCTTAGTAACTTCATCCCAAAGGATCTCACTGACGCCAACCTGGAAAATATTGATGAGTAGAACTCAAGCTTAACGAGAACGATCATTGAGGCGGACGAAAAATATAGTCCGAAGACAAGATACTGCACTCTTCCATATCCTCGGTGGACAGAGGAAATGAAGAGGAAAAATAGGCAACTAAGAGGATTACTAGACCAAATAATGCTCCACGGACCAAATAGAGAACGATACGAAGAAATCAGAAGAAGGAAAGAAGAACTGAGACATCTCATAGAAGAACAGCAAAGACACATATAGGATAGCCTAATAGAGAAAATTGACGAAGAAAAAAAAAGCAAAAGAGAACTGGAGACTAATAAATCGACTGAAAGGCAGACCTCCGAGAGAAAAGATGACAATCAAGAATGAACGGGGAGAAAAGATCCAAGAAGAGAGGACCACGTAAGAACTTTTTCGTAGTCACTGTAAGTCAGTGTTCTCCATAACATCAGAGGAGGACGAAGACTTCAATCCAGAGATAGACGAAATGGTCCACACCTTATTGCGAGAAAACATAAATAAAATTACTCCAGCACCTAGTGTAGAGCGAGGAAGAGAGGAAATTCTGGATACAGGGGCCTACATAACAACAGAAGAGATCAAAGGGGTAATACAATCATTCAAGCAGAAAGCGGCAGGCCCTTAGGAATAATCAGAATTAATCTTACTAAGGCACTGAACATAATCATCAGAACATTAAATAATATTTATAACGCGTGCCTAAACACCGGTTACTTCCCTGATGACTATACGATTTTCGTCGCAAAGCCAGGAAAACCACCAAGCCACCTCAGCAGTTACAGACCAATCTCGCTATTGAACTTCATGGGCAAAGTCTTCGAGAAAATCCTTAACAGAAGACTAAAAGAATATCTTGAAGAAAAAAACCCTAATAATGATTACCAATTTGGAGATTAAAAAGAGGCAGATACACCACGATGGCACTTGGCATAATACCAGAAAATAGCAAAGGCAAAAGCAGAGAATAACTACATCGATCTGGTCCTGAGAGATGTAGAATAAGCATTCGACAAAGTCTAGGTCAGAGGAATGCAATATAAGATCTTAACTCTCCAGATGAACATCAATCTAGAGAGAATTCTCTGCGATTATGTCACAGACACAAGAACATATGTGGAGATCAATGGCTATGCAAGACCAGAATTCGAACTGGAAGCTGGACTCCCGCAGGGATGCTGTATCAGCCCACGCTGTATTCAATCTACGCAGCAGAACTACCACCACCAATAATACCTGATTGCCTAAACATACAGTACGCGGAAGACATAAGCCAACTCGTCGTCACTCCGTACAGAAACGTACAGTTTCAGGCAAGGGCAACAGCTTTAGAAATCAGCAACATCAACAACTAGGAAAGAGATTGAAAGATAAGGACTAACAGGAGGAAATTTACAATAATCCCAATCTCCAGGAACAAATCAGCAGAGATTGTAGTTGAAGATCAGAACTACAAATATCATAGTGAAGGCAAAGTGCTAGCACTCAAAATAACAACAAAAGGCTACAAACAACATATAACGGAGAATAAGAACAAAACGATTCCGATGCTTAACCTACTATACAATCTAAGAGGCGTAGGCATGGAGAATAAAATAAAAATCTCTCTTGCACAAGGAATGGAGGGCCAAAAAATTGGAACTCTAGAGAATACCCGTAGGAGAGAGAGGAGGTGACTACAGGACCTGCACCAAGAAGCAGGATTAGAAACGGTAAACATCAAAATCAGGAACAGAGCGGAAAAATATTGAGGAAGATAGACGGAATTCCTCCGATATTTGTAGATCACACGAATATCAGAGCTGGACTTTCCTTTAGCCTTCAATTTCCCAGCGGCAGATAACTGCTGAGAATTGAAGAGGTACCAATGTTTACTTAAGTAGAAAATTCAAAAGGAAAGAAGGAACAAACATAGCAATAAAGATATTTACCTGACTATAACGAACCCAATCAACAAAGTTAACCAACAAAGACACCCGATTGATACCCTAATAAGACAGCCGAATCTAAACAACTAAAATAGAAAAAAACAACCGATTAATAAGAGAACACATATCAAAAGTGTAAACAGAAATAAAACGAACAAAGTTAACTAAAAGTGTAATAAATGAACTATAGTATTAAAAAGTTTAACAAAAATGATAGTGAAGTGAAGTTAACCCTAAAACAAGTGAACATAGTGAAATTAAAGAGAAATAAGTGATAACAACAATAGTAATGAAAAGAAAAACAACCCAAAAAGAATACAAAAAAGAAGACCCATGAAAGTAACAGACATGATGCCACACAACAGAAGTGAAACAAAGTAAGGAAAGTAAAAACGACAAACGAGTAACATAACAATACATAAACAAAGCTCAGAGCTCAGATAACTCAAAACGGCATGAATGCTACAATAAACACACGAATAAAAGATGAAGAGAATAAGTAAAGAAATTAGTCAATCCTCCCTACTGCATGAAGAACATAGATGCCAAAAGTGTGAGATAGGAAGTAAGAATAATGAGTGAATGCAGGACGGTGGTTCGGAATCCACGTTAATCAGCAGTCCCCCCTTGCCCTTCGGGCATGGGTATTCCCGCTTTCCACCTCTGACTACTGAGGTTTCTTAATCTGCCTCCTCACTAATCTGTCCTCTTTTAACTCATAATTTTACGTGTCTTACTATAAACACTCTTCTAAAGCTTGTTCCAGACTTCCCAGTAAGCACTTCCCTATCGGTTCACTTGAACTGAGAGGCAGAAGTGTGTGAAGTTTCTCCATGAGGAAGTCGGCCTCAGGCCTCCTCGCCCTCTCCCCCGATCGTGGGAAGGCAACAGACGGGAGTAGGACCCGTGAGCCGTACTTCCCCCCCCCCAAAAAAAAAAATCTTTATTGACTGCTGTCGCCATTGCAGAAACAATGCCAATTTTACGGAAAGTTGCCAGTAAGCACTTCCCTTGAACTGAGAGGCAGAAGTGTGTGAAGTTTTTCCAGGAGAAAGTCGGCCTCAGGCCTCCCCCTCTCCGATCGTGGAAAGGCAACAGAAGGGAGTAGAACCCGTGAGTCGTACTTTTTTTCCCGTAAAAAAAATCTTTATTGACTGCTGTCGCCATTGCAGAAACAATGCCAATTCTACGGAAAGTTGCCACCCAATAAAGGAGGTACAGGAAAAAGAAATAGAGTGAATTCAAAAACGTGAAATATTTTTCACTTTTCCCTACAGGGAATTAAAAATAGTGAAATCATTTGGAGCATATGAATTGGCTGAACATCAACATTTTTATTATTTATTATTCGACTGCTCGGAACTCTCTGACGAAGTACATTGGCTATTTACATCTCGCTACCTGGTAAAGGAGGTAACGTATTCGGAGGTCGGAAAAACGCCTGCGCTTTTTACAAGCCTGTGAACACCGCTAACCGCTAACGGGGAATTTTTATTCACATTTAAGAAAGAGATAATATTTCAATTTCTATTCATACGGAAGAGATTATACAATTTTATCCGTTAAAAAAGAGATAATACTACAATTTTTACTTCGTTAAGAAAGAGATAACACTCCAATTTTATTTCATAAGAAAGACATAATACTACAATTTTATTCTAAGAGTCAATAATTAAATAAGGGTTTAATATCTCATTGCTGCCTTTATGTAACTTAGTGATTTGCCTTTTCACAGAATGTTATTTTTGGTTTACTGTGAACCAATTATGTAATTTTATATGACTTCAAAATGATCATCTTTGAGGTGGTTTTGAGTCAGGTGCGATTCTATAATGTGGTTCCAGCACAACAATTGAAGTTGCTCAGAGACAGAGCGGTTGCTGTCAAAGGGGTTAGTAGAACAAATGTCCCTTTACAGACGTGTGAAAATGAAATGCATTAATTCGAGAAATAAAGACATTTAGTGTTTTTGAGCTGTTGCTTTTGTTAACTAGCTAGTAATATATATACAAACAGACAGGGAATGTGCATCGAAATGTGCATGGATAGCGCAATTGTATTTTTACTCCAGATATTCATTGTAGTGCTGTCTTAGATTATAGTTCAGAATTTAGAAGACGGATGGCCTGAGGGGAAAAACTCCTCTTCATCTTTTCAATCATTATATCCAATCATTTGTGATTTTATTATGTGGCATTATTAATTTTATTCTCTGAATGGATTAGCATTTATTCTGCGAATTTAATCCTCTTAGATTTTTTAAAGATTTTTTTTATCTTTTAATTGTGCCCCCGCAGAATTTTGGCTTGCATGACGCCCCTGTCGCCAGCGGCCTGAGTAATAGGTATTGTAAACATTATTCTTATTGCAACCCACATATTTGGTATTACATCCAGTAACTTAGTGTTTTTAAACATAGTGGCTTCTATTGGAAGCTTTACATCATCAGGAAATAATTATTTGGCTATATCTATACTTCATTCATGAGATCACATCCATTAATATCATTATTTTCTTTGTATCTTAACTTATTCTTCAAACTTTCACATCTACTTTTAGTTTATTTTTATTTGGCAGATCTTTTAGATCATTAAAAATCCCAATACGTTATTGAAACTTTGTAACTGTTTAAATATTTCTGATAAAGAATTAAAAGCTTTGTCTTAAGTGACTCTCTCTCTCTCTCTCTCTCTCTCTCTCTCTCTCCTAAGTATAACTCCACGTGGAGTAATCTCTGAATCCAAAGAGAAAGAAAGAATTTGAATATCCGTCAGCCGTCTCACAGGTGCAGTTAATTAAGTTGGGCGTGTTAAAAGCTTTTTACTTCGCCGAAGAAGCGTTAATCCCTGTAGTCGGAAAACTGCTAACCGAAAGTTTCCCGCCCATATCGTAAAGGCCAGTAAGACTTGGGTCAGGAGACAAACGCTAATCCATCTGGCCGCCGGAAGTGGTCAGCCAGGGGTCTGAGTCTGCCAACGAGGAGAAACCCCCCAAAATGGCCGTCATATAAATACCCTGGGTTTTCGAATATCGGCAGATTGAGTTTAAGAACCAGTCGCCTTCGGTTCAGATCGAGTGTCTGTTTTCCCAAGTCCCTGGTATGCGCTTTTATCATCGAGGTTGGATCTCACCAGGCACATCTATCTCTTTCGTGAAGGATTACTCTGTTCAGAGCAAGCCTCGAATCGTTTCGTCCCCGAAGGATTGGCCTGGATTCCTCTCGTCTCATCTGGAACCCCCGCCTCAAGAATATCCCGTTTTCCGTGTGAGATTTCACGCCAAGCAGCGTCAGAGTCTCGATTTTTGGAGGTTGCACTTCTCTGGAGAAGAGGTGCCATCGTCCGTCTTCAAGGAGGATCGTGAACTTTTCTTATGGTCCCCTCCCCCCTTCATCCTCGTTACCGTCAGTATATTCAGCCGAGAGTCACGTCCATTGTCCGTCTCCATTTCCCCGCACCGACTCGCTAAAGGATTCTCCTTCCTCGAGGTGACCCCTTTAAGGTAAAACGACCCTTGATTGTATCTCTCGTTAATCGACTCTCTTTCTGACATATAAATTATTCCCTCTGTATAACTGATTTATAGTATCCAATTTAAAAGCTGATTAACGAGTAATTAACTTTATCCGATATATATATATATATATATATATATATATATATATATATATATATATATATATATGTATATATATATATATTTGTGTGTTAACTAGTGACTTAGTAAAATTATATCTTTGGCTTTCACTCTTTAAATATATCTTTGAACTGCAACTTGGTAAACTCATTGAACGCCATTGGCCCCTGTAGAAAATCGCACTCCTATACCTCGTAATCAACGGATTACTTTTACGAAGTGAACGTACTTGTACGTCTGAAGGACGCGTACGTACATTAGAATATATATATATATATATATATATATATATATATATATATATTCTCGTGGCTTTTATCTCTTCCATCCTAACCAATATATATATATATATATATATATATATATATATATATATATATATATATATATATATATATATATATATATATATATATATTATGAACCTACTTTTAACCCATCTAAAAAAGCCAAAGTGAAAAAAATATTTTATTTATTATTTCCACTTTTTTGAGGGGGGTGGGATTGTTGATGGCGCCCTAAAGCACATGGCACGCCCTAGCCATTTAAAAATATCCATGTATTATTGAAACTTTCTAATTTTGTACCTTGAGCATGCAATGCATAACCCCAATTTACATACATCTATGATTTCTGTATTCCTGGATTCCTATCCATCAATCTTATACCCTTAACAATTTAATCCTTAATCTTTTCCTCTTCATCTCTCCCACGTTTTCTATCGATTTTGTGTCTTGTATTGTATTAAATAAATTATCTCTTTGTGTTATTCTCTTGCCAAACTAATTATCTTTAATTGTGATATTCACCGTTAATTATTAAATACAAATTTTCTTTCGTATCTCGTTGTATCTGATCCCTCGTATGTTAACTACCTCAGGCCTTCCCGTTAGGCCTATCCCGTTAGCATTTATCCAAACAAACAGGTATGTGTACAAGATATTATGTATATATGCTATCTAGGTCAACGATATAATAACTAGTACTGTAGTACACATAAAAATGGTGCCCAGAACCGGGATCAAATCGGGGACTTTTTGAGCATTAAATATAAATTAGGTGCCATCCTATATTCTATTCTATTTTATTTCCATCCCATCATATTTTAACATATCGATTTTAGCTATCCTATTTATATTTTTCCATCATTTTAGCCATTACAATTCCTGTAAACAAATTATCCATCTTTCACGTGACCACGCATATATTGAATTCAAATTATTTAATTTACCAATTTATATTATAATGTATTTCCTTACCAAATTAGAAGATACTCGTTCATTCATTAAATATTCAAAGTAATTTTCATTTATATATTTATTATTTATCTTGTTTTCAATATTTTTTTCGTTTGTTGATGCGGGGGGTCAGCATATCGCTGGTGTTCGGTGAAAGCGTTTCTGAATCTCGCTTCCCGGTTATCCTGCCTGTGCTCCCTTTACATAGTGTCCACGTGTCTGTCTCTCTCGCCAAATTAAGGGAAGGGGCACTCTGCATACTACGGAGTTTATCCTGATTTCCGTCGGTGGTTTGGTGGGAAGATGTCTCTGATTTTGACACCAGTTTGAAATTTCACTCTGATGGATGGCGCTAGTCTTCTTCCCACTGTGATGGAGAGGTTATTTTAACATATCGATTTTAGCTATCCTATTTATATTTTCTATCATTGTAGCCATCATAATTTCTATAACCAAATTATCCATCTATCACGTGACCACGTATAGTGTATGGTTATCAATGTGGTTTATCTTCTGAAAAATAAATTAGCCTAGATCGCGTTTCGAAAACCATAACCATAAATTTTGTTTAATCGAAGATGTCTGCCGTTAGCTTTAGGCCTAATGCGACAGCGAAATAAATTTTGGAATAAAGACGGGCTTTAAGAAAGACAATTATATAAATATATTTATAAAATTCAACGAATGTACAGAGATAAATAGGTTAAGTAAATATGGTGAATAATATAGTGAAACAATATAGAGTGAATGATAGAGTAAATAATAATATAGTAATATAGAGTATAATAGAGTATCTTTGATATAATAAATAATATTGAGTTGTAAGTAATATAGTGTAGTAATTTAGAGTATTTTAAAGTATCTATAATGAACTGTGAATTGGGACTGCAAGGAGAAGTAAAAATAATTAGGACTTACTCTCGCATTGTCGTTTGCAAAGAATGTGAGTGGAATTAACTCAGTATGATTTATTTGAGGGTAAATGAATAATTGTAGAAAGAATGGTTACAGACCTTTAGAAGACGAGAGCGGCGAGTCAAATGGGAAGGTTCGCGTGCTTATTTGGTCGAGCTGGGAATGTGTGTTTGTTTGTTTGTTTGTTTGTTTGTGTGTGTGAAATTTAAGCGATGTTGTTTGGAACAGTATACGTTAATTGAATTGACAAGAAAATAAATGAATTAATTAATTATTAAGTTTAACATAATGATTTGATTTACAAAAGTTGAAGTAAATTAATTTGGAAGATTAAATAGACAAAGTTAAGTAAAATGATTTAATTAACAGTTAAAGTAAAATAATTATATAATTAAATTAATAAAGTTAAAGTAAAATAATTAAATGATTAAATTGACAAGTTAAAGTAATGCATAATGAATTTTACATAATAATGGATGTATATACATATTTAAGTTTCCCAGGAGGTTTTTATTATAGGAATGACCAGAGGCATTGCTATACCACGCACTTATTGATTTCAAAATTATTTAGTTTATAAGATATTGTATTTCCCGAACAAATTAGATTTTCATTCATTCATTAAATATTCAAAGGTTATATTCATTTTATTTTCATATTTATTATTTATCTTGTTTTCAATTCATAATTTTATTCTTTATTTGATGCGGTTGGCAGCATCTCGCAGGTGTTCGGTGAGAGGTAAGTAGGGGCTGAGATATACTTTGTGTTAAATCTCAATTCCCTTGCTGCCGCACGCTAGCCGATGTTGATAGCCTGGTACCTTGCTTGTCTGGTGAGAGCAAGAGAGTTTAACAGCTTCTGGAAATAGTCTTTTATGCATTTCTTTTCATGTATGCTGAAACTCGTGGCTGCAAATCCTCCGTATGCACAAGAAGAACTCGATGACGATGCCCATTCTAGTCCGAGAGTCGTGGGTTAACAGGTAGTGGATAAAGTCTTATTTATTGCTTGGCTTTCTGTAGAGGGAAAATTTCAAGCCTTCGTCAATCCTATGCAATTTGACTTCTAGAAATTGAAGAGTGGGGCTGACTTTCTCTTCCTCCGCGGTAAATTTGATGGTTGGGTGAAGCACATTAATCTTGTGGAACAACCTTTCATGGTTGATGCGCAGTGGGACGATCATGATTGTTTCGTCTACGTACCTGAGCAATTTGATGTGTGGCCCAATCACTTCCCTTATCGGTTCTGCCTCCATTTTCTCCATTAATGGGCGGGCTAAGACAGTGGAAAGAGGCGATCTCATGGCCATCCTGAACACTTGTTGATACTCCTGCTCACAAAAAGCGAAGGTGTTGAATCTCACGCAGAGTTTAACCAGCTTCAGGAAGTCATGCGGAGGAAGGAGAAGATACACGGACTGGTCTCTGGTGATGATCCAGTGGCTTCCATCGCCTCTTCAATTGGAACATTAGGGAAGAGGGAGACAACACTAAGCGAGGTACGATGAGCTTTCGAGTAGGACGAACACCAGGATGAGAAAGACTGTAAATTTAGTCGAAAACATGCCGAGGGCAAGAAAGAGGAACCAGAGAGCGTGGACAGTCAGGTAAGTAAAAATCGGTCACGATGCGCCTGGACGAACTGTCTGGGAGTCCGATTTCTCCAACGAAAAGTTGAGGAGATTCATGTAAAAATTGAGCCTGTGTCCTGATCATGTACTACATAGTATAGTAAAGTCAATGAACGAGGGACGACAGAGTTGCCTGCTCGAAATTGATGAAATGCGAGAAAGCATTCGAGCCTTTCAAAGGTATCTCTTATGCTGAATCTCATTAAGTTCTGAGTTTTAATTTGTTTCTTTTATTTGGGCACTTCGCCTCTTTTTGTCGTTTTTAGTTGTTTCTGTTTTATTTTCTAATTGGGAATTGGGCACTTCGCCTCTTTTTATTCTAAAATTTTCATTATTTTTACAATTATTTAGTTTGGGCACTTCGCCTCTTTTATATTTAAAGTTAATTAAGTTTTTAATTTATATTAAATTTATATTTGGGGGAGTTCTTTAGTGTGGGCACTTCGGCTCTTTTTTATTTATTTATATTTATTAAATTTGAACTATCACTTTTATTTCAATCTTGTGTACTACTACTACGTGTACATAGGTAGTACACCTTCTCTCGCGCAGGTTCTAGTGCTAGGGAACAGAGCCGTTCTACCTATTGCGCGTCTTCTGTTTGCACGTATGTTTACGTCAAGGTTTATTGTTGGGAGTATTTCTCGGTTTACTTTGTCCCATGTCTTTCTCCTTAGCCTTTGAATCTCCGTATTGACCGGCTTCAGTCCCACTCTATGTTGTAGAGTTGATTGCCGAATACGGTCGATCCTTTGCGTGCTAGTGATCAGCAGAGTGGCTTTATTCTGTACCCTCTGCATCATTCTGAGAGATGTACAGCTTGCCATCTACGTGATCACGGCTGGGTACACTAGGACTGAGTGTACAAGGCCATCTACAGCTTTTTGATGTTTGGCACGCTGAGGCTTCGGAAACGGTAAAGTTTCCTCAGCTCTCTTTTGTCTAGGGAGACTCTGGTATTTATATGGGTCTTGTATCCCGTTTTGAAGAGTTGTAAGCCCAGGACTTTACCCTCGTTGGAGTACGGATAGAGTTCGTTATTGACGATGACGTCGTCTACTTTCCGGCGGTTCATTGGAATAATGGTGAACTTCTGGCGGTTGGTTTTAATTTTCCACTTCTCATATCCGTTGATGTTCTCGATTTCGACAGCTGTCGCCCTCGCCCTACTTCCAGAGTTCCTGACTGGACTCAGGACGATTTGGGTGATGTGATCTGCGTATTGCAGATACATCGAATCGTACCTCACTGGAGCAGGCAGGTCAATCGTGTACACTAGGTACAGCAGAGGGCTGAGACAGCTGCCTTGTGGAACTCCCGCCTTGAGTTCGAATTCGGGTCCCTTGAAGCCCTCGATCGCAATTTGGGCTCTCCTATCAGAGACATAGTTGCAAAGGACCCTTTCCAGGAGTGGATTAAGCTGGAGGTTTAAGATCTTAAACTGTAACCCTCTCAGCCAAACCTTATCGAAGGCCTTCTTTACATCTCGAAGCACCACATCTACGTACCTCCTCTCAGCTTTACTGCAAGCGAGTTTTCCGCAAGGAGGGCGAGGGCTGTTTCCGTTCCTCGTCCCTTGTGGGCTCCCAGCTCGGCTAGTTGTTTTTGAAGCCTGTCAGCTAGGAGTCTCTCGTAGACTTTCGCAACGATCTCCAGCAGGGCGATCGGCCTGTGATTTACCAGTTGATCAAGGGGTTTACCCCCCTTGGGTATGAAGATCACCTTAGCAATCTTGAAACCTTCCGGGAAGTAGCCCGTATTCAGGAAAGCGTTATAGATGTTAACGATTCCCTGAATGATCTGCTGTGGAGCGTTAACCAAGTTGTTTCTGGTGATGCCCGTCCAGTCTGGTACCTTTTGTTGGAAGGCTTTTACAGTGGCCATGACCTCCTCTGATGTTATGGGACGGCCATGGCCCGCCATCTCCCTGCTTTCGTTGACTCGATGTTGTGGGTGCGTGCGATGCATTTCCTGATTTAGTTCTTCGATCAGTTGGCCTTCGAATTCCTGGTCGACCTCGTCGTTTTATTCAAGGGTAATCCTGAAAACGTCTTTCCAGAAGTTCCTGAACCTGTCTTCGAGAACCACCGGGTCCTCTATGTAGTTTCCGTTCTCCTTTATCCGAGCCTTGGCGTTGAAAAATTGACCCATCAGCTTTTAGACATAAGCACTGTAATAATTGTCCAATCAACGCCATGATAGATTTAAAAGGTTACGAACTCTTAAACCGTTTGCACATAAACACGGCTGAAATCCATTTTCCGAATTTTTAGACTTGGAAGAAATCTACAAGAAAATTAAGCTCACTGAAAAGGTCACAGCCGACAAAGGAGGAAAAGGTGAGGGAGGGCACATCAAGAAAACGCCATCAATTTTTACCTTTTCCCCACGGGGACTTCAAGAACAAGATACTACATACTGGGGAATTTAACTTCCTATTTACGAAAGAGAAACACTAAAAAAAGGGAAGTTTATCTTCCTATTTACGAAAGAGAAATACTAAAAAGCTGGAAGTTTATCTTCCTATTTACGAAAGAGAAATACTAAAAAGCGGTAAGTTTATCTTCCTATTTATAAGGTTCGATGTGTAAACCGCTTAAAATTTTCAAACGAATGCTTACTAGGTTAGACCTTCACATGTTACCGGTATTAACTGTTATAAAATTGAGTAATTACTTTTTGGGCCGAGAGTTGGATTCCAGGAAAACGATGGTCCTAGTTTCAGAGCTTCATTTCTAAGTACCTACTATGAGTTCTCCTCGTATTTTTGAGGAGTATGGCAGTATCTTTAAGCACTCGTCATTATTTTTCCGTCATCTGTAGTATTGCATGGCTTGCACAGATCCCACCAGTTTAGGGGACAAACAAGCAAACTACCGCCCCACAACCCGGTCATTTGACCAATGTCGTTTAGGACTTTTCACAAAAGGGAGATATGAGGTATTTATGATCCTGGAACAGTGCTATTTTTAGAGTACTTATCCATTTAGATTTCCTTACATGAAGTATTATTTTGGTTTGACGTGAACCCCTTATAAAATTTCATACAAACTTCAAAGTGCCCATTTGTGAGGTTTCTTTGAGTCCCTATACTACTATCCCGAACCTTTCGTAGCAAATCTCGATATCTAGACTCTAGCTCTCCTGGCCTCATCACCCCCACATAAAAAACAACAACTGCATATCCTTCAGTTCAATTCACCATCCTTTTAATTCTCTCACCACAGGCACTTCATTTATTTCACATGCGCCTATAAGCCCTCCTCTTCTCCTCATAAGAGACTTTACCAGTTACTACAAGTATTAGGTTCAACCTACGCCATCTACCTAGGTTTAATATTCCTACACCCTTAACAGCGGCAGCTCTACTTCCACCAGGAACATGAGATGCTTCCCTAATGTAGCGTGCCGTGAAGTGCAAGCGAGTAGTTTAAAAAAATGTTTCGCATAAATGAGTTTTTTTTATAGTCAGGATGGCGCAGTCGATTCGCAAGAAGCCGTTCGCAACTTTCCGCAGGTTATTCTCGTTCTTTATTTTTAATCGCTCCTTATCCTACACCTCTCTATATACAGGGTGGCCCATAAGTCCCAGACACTCCACGTACAACTTTGTATAAATATGTAATTAACGAAAAAAAAGGGGAATTTTTTTTTTATCAATTGTTGTATTATTTTTTTAATAAAGGAATTCAAATATAATAGTCAGTGTTATGAAACCCCTACTTAACTCAATAGCCTAGTGGATCAGTATGCACACCTTCGTTGTCTTGACATAACTGCAAACACCGCCATGTTCTTTGGGATAACTTTTTTAATGTCTCACTGGAAATAGTTTGGAATGTCGCTTTAATTGCGTTGTATTGTGGTGCTGGAACCACATTATAGAATCGCATCTGACTCAAACCAACTCAAAGATGAGCCTTTTGAAATCTTATAAAATTCTATAATTGGTTCACAGTAAACCAAGGTTTCATTCCATAAAATGGAAAATTATGTGTTGTAAAGGGAGTTCAGTTTACAAAATGTACATACTTCTTGTTTTATATTATAATAAAGAACTAGACGGCTTAGTTATATTCATTTCTTGTATTGTTATGTATGTATTACTTTATGCAAGAATTGCTAAAATTTGTTTTAAAGTAAAGTAACTTAAAATATACCTTATAGATGAACCTTTGTATGTATTATGAAATTGTATAATCAAGTAGAACATTATCTGCACTATGATTTTATGTGAATATGATTGGGTATTTTGTTACCGTCTATGTTTGAAAAATCAGCGAACGTAACGTTAATTTCTGGTAGAATAAATTAAACATAAATGTTCCTTTAAAATTCAACTCAACGCTGATTGGTCAATATGGTATTTGAGAATCAGCTAACGTAACGCCTATGATCGCGCGAATAAATTAAACAAATTTTGTTGTAAAAGATCTGTTTAACGCTGATTGGTCCATTTTGCACAACTTAAGTCTTAGCATATAGAGCAGCATTTTGTCGCTGAAAGCAGTTATTTTCCTGTAAATACATCAAGACCAATCCACGTTCCCGTGCCCGCCAAATAAAGAAGTTGAATCCTGCTCCAAATTTCCTTTACCTTTAAAGGAAGCTACGATCACACTGATTACCCTTCCTACGAATTACAAGAAAAAGATACCATTCTCGACCCTATAGTATCTTCTCGATGTAACTTTTTTTTATTATTCCCCACAAGTTGTTGTCTAGAGCTGATCAATCAGGTCTCCTCGCTGGCCAGCTTATGGCATCCGAACCACGGCCAAACGGTTAGGGAATGTTTCATTAAGAACCTGCTTAACTAATATTGCGTAGTGAGCTGGGGCATCGACTTGATGAAACAAAATGATATTTATAATGCCCAAGTCATTAAGCTGAGGGAATAGCCAGTCTTTCAGCATATCTCCATATGTCTCCTGGTTAACACTGTTTTCAAAGAAATATGGGCCAATCAAATGTTGTCATGTCACACCTGCCCATATCATAGCATGCGGGTAATTTTGCGGAATCTCTTGCTAGAGGTAGGGGTTACTTTTTGACCAGAAGTAAACGCTATGCCACTTTGCACTTTCATAAATAGCACACTCATCGTTGGATAATATCATTTTTTGAGAACATGGATAATCAAGGAAATGTTCCAGTCCAGTTGCACAAAAACGTTGGTGGTTGAGCATGTCAGTGTCTGACAGCTCATTCACATAAATTGGTTTAAATGGCTTCATTTCCAGGGCTTCTTTTAAGTTTTTTTGCATTGTGGTACGGGGAATTTGCAGCTCTGCAGAACGCTTCCTAGTGGACCTTTTTTGGTGATCGTGCGACAGAAGCTGCAACAGGTGCACATGATTCCGGGCGAATTTGTGGTCCTCCACTTCTTTTCTGGTCCAAGTCAGATCCACTTTGAAAAGCATTTTGTTCTCATACGTACAGGTTTCTTTTTGATGGTTCTTCTTTTCCGAATCTTGCGGTAAAAGCTTCTCGAATGATTGCCATAGTCATGTTATTACGGGATCTTCCATGAACTCATACTGCAACCACCAGCCATTCTTCAATCGTATAATTACTTGTATCCTTCATTATCTGCAAATAATACGTATATTATAAATATTAAAGACACAATTAATCACATCAGGACTAAATAAAATAATTTCTTGGCCCAACGTTTCCTAGGGCACTATGTAACTGTTGTATCCTGGTACTTATGAGCAAGCCTGCACAATGGTGCTAGGACTCGAGGATGAATCGTTACGTTTTGAATAACGTTTCCAGGCGGTGTTCGTCGTCCTGATTTCTATAAAATACCCTCCGATTTTAGCAGGTGTCTGTGAAGCACGCCGAAAAGTGCAACCAAGTGGTATAGGGGTTTCGCTTGAATGAGTCTTTTTTAAAGATTCAAGATAGCGTAGTCGATTCGCCGTTCGCCAACGGTGATCTAGTAAAACAATAAGTTGTTCACAACTCTAATCACGCTAATTTTGTTCTTTGTTTATTTACCGTCTCTTAAGTCACACACCACTCTATTTACACTAACTCCATATTTCCTTACTCTCTTTACCACTCTCTACTATCTCTATTAGCCCTACTCATAGCTAATCTAACGATTCCCAGAACTATCCTTGAGTCTGGTGCTGATATCCTTCTTAAGTTCGGTGATTAACTGTTAAAACCGATCTATTCTTTCTAAATCCTACGCTCTTCTCAAATCTATTTCTACTCGGCAACGGGTGGTGGTGAATGGACAGGCTTCTAAGTGGGTGCCCGTTGCGGGGTGCCTCAAGGTTCTGTCCTGGGACCACTACTATTCATCATCTACGTCAACGACATGGTTGCCAAGATTTCAAAATTTGCCGACGATACCAAGCTTGGTATGAACGTTGCAAAGGATGGAAATACTGCCCGCCTGCAGGAAGATCTTGGGAAGATTGAGGAGTGGTCGGACACGTGGCAAATGCCTTTTAACGTGAACAAATGCAAAGTAATGCATATCGGCCACAGAAACCCCCAATCTCATTATATCCTTAAGGGCACTGCTCTTGAATCGAGTGACACTGAGAAGGACTTGGGTGTAACTATCACTAGCGACCTCAAGTTCTCGAAACAGTCCATTGAGGCAGAGAAGAAAGCCCAAAGGATGTTAGGCTACATAAAGCGCCAGTTTGGATACCGTAACAAGGAGATAGTACTTTGTCTGTACAACTCCCTCGTTCGGCCGCACCTGGAGTCCTTCGTTTCGAAAGGATATTGCAAGGTTGGAACGCGTACAAGCCAGGGCAACCAAGCTGATTCCCTCTATCCGACATAAAAGTTATGAGGATAGACTAAGGTAATTAAATCTGTTCTCGCTGGAAACCCGTAGACTGCGTGGTCAGCTCATCGAAGTTTTCAAAATACTTCGAGGGTTCGACAATGTTGACTACCGGGATATTTTCACACTGAGTAAGAACAGAACGCGCAATCACGGCTTAGAACTTGAACTGGAGCGTTACAACCGCAATCTGTGTGGAAATTTTTTCACGTACAGTATCTGCGGTAAGTGGAACGCACTTCCAGTGGAAGTTGTCAACAGTGAATCTGTTGACCAGTTTAAGTCAAGACTAGACAAAGTCTTGAAAAGCGGCCGTTTAGGGACGCAAAACAATTGAGCAGCCATGTGCCTGTTCGATTGCTAGTACAAAGGTACCCTCTTTGAATGGACCGTAAGGTCTCCTAGGGTACTTACTTTCCTTGTTACTACATACTCTCGCAATCTACATGCAACGCAACCAGTCCCCCCCTCCCCTCACTGCATATGCAGTATGAACACTCCAAGATTAACGCTCACTTATACTCCTATATTCACCCTCAGTCAATCCATCTTTCTCTCAACTCGTTGCATCCAGCTATTTCTACCAAATTAATAAATGTTGATATATGATTTTTATAGTAACTTGAATAATTCCACTGCTGACTATCCATTACCAGACATAGAGTATACTTAAATCATCAACACTACAACGTTCTCTATCAAATAAAGATTTGAATTTTCAATTTATTAAATCATTTCCTACATGGTGCTCCTAACCTGAGAGTTGTAAGCATCTTAAAATAATTATAAAATAAATCCACTCCATGACCCTCTCTTATACTTCTGTTAGTATGAACTTTAGGTCCAACTTTTTTTTTCGTTTTCGGAAATCTTATATTATTGTCCAAAGAAGTAATCTGTTAGGTTAACTTGGTTGACTAACTTGACTTTCATAACATAACATACACAACATAATTTCACCGATGACACTAGCACAAGGGCCTATCAAAGGTCATCTGCATCTGTCAAAACTCGCTCCCAAAATACATCCATAGGATTGTGTCACTGAGGAAATGGAATGAAGGCAGAGTGACTGCTGCACAAGGGTGGGTGTAAAAGTAAGAGTGAACTGAATAATTATAGACCAATAACCTTGTTAAATACAGTAGGAAAAGTATTCAGTCCAGTGTTGAATGAAAGACAAGCAAATGGATTGAAAAGGTTAGGGTGTTAGGTGAAGAGCAGAAGGTAATTGTGTAGAGTATGGCCAGATCCGAGTCATAGCTTATTTTGGGCTATTTTTCTGGTAAATATGTAGATTATCGGCGCGAACGATAGGACGTACTATTTCGTCCGTGTTCCAAAATTTTTCATGTTTTTGGAGTACATTTAAGTTGACGACTCATGTGGGAGTAAACACAATGGGGAGACTACACTACGATGATCCTGAGTTTAATTAAATTGCGGGGGGTCTAGGGGGCACAGCCCCCAGTATATAATCCTAATTGTTTATAGAATAATAATTCAAAAAAGGACTCAAACGTGCATGAATATTCCGACACGAGTGAACGATAATATTTATATACAAATTTTTTTCGGCCAGGCCGCTAATCAGAAAGGTGGGATATAGAAGGTAAACATGTAGATGAGCGGCCCGGCCGGGAAAAATGATTTTGTGTAAATATTATCGTTCACCCGAATCAATCATTTCTGACATCATACCCCACCCCCAATTATAATTCTCAAAACGATTAAAGGTGCTGACATGATTTAGTTAAAGCATTCACCTCTGTAAACGTCAGAACATTATAAAAATTAGGATTATATACTGGGGGGCTGTGCCCCCCTGACCCCCCTAATTTAATGAAACTCAGGATCGTCGTAGTGTGGTCCACACATAGTGTTCACCCCTTCACAAGCCGTCCCTTATAAATGTACTCCAAAAACGTGAAACATTTGGAACACGGACGAAATAGTACATATTATCGGCCAGGCCGCTCGTCTACATATTTACCATATAGAATTCCATGGAAAGAATACTTATGAGATGTGGGATATTTTTAAGACTATATTAAACATGGTTCAGGAACAGTGTATTCCAATGAAGTCTATTAGGAAGAAATGTAGGAAACTATTATGGTGGAATCAAGAAATAGCTAATAAAGTTTCAGAGAAAAAAAGGGCATACCAGAGATTACAAAGTGAGAGTAGTTTATATAATTTAAACCATTATAGGTCAACCAGAAATGAACTAAATAAGATTATTAAGAACACCAAAAGGACAGCAGAAATTAATTTAGCTAAAAATAATAATAAAGATCCTAAAAAATTCTTTAGCTATTATAGAATCAATAATAAATCTAACAGTGTTAAAATAGGGCCTATTAAATATGTTATTTTAATTCAGTTGAAGATGAGAAGGACTTAGGAGTAGTAGTAGATAGGTCACTGAAATTTTCAAAGCAGTGTATTGAGGCAAAAAATAGAGCAAATAGGGTGCTAGGTTACATTAAAAGAAATGTTAGCTACAAGAGTAAGGAGGTCATCCTTAAACTATACAACTCTTATGTCAGGCCACATTTAGAGTACTGTATACAGGCATGGTCACCACATTTTAGACATGATATAAACTTATTAGAGTCATTACAAAGGAGGGCAACAAAAATAATACTATCCCTGAAGCACCTTAAATATGAAGATAGATTGAGGGTATTAAATATGTTTTCATTTGAAAGAAGGTGTGTAAGGGGAGATATGATTGAGCTTTTTAAAATCTTTTCTGGGATGGATAAATTGGATTTCAGCAAGTTATTTGAGTTAGAAGGTAGTAATAGAACTAGAGGCCACCACTTAAAGATTAAAAACCAGAGGTGCAGACTGGATGTTATAAAATATTTTTTCACTAACAGAGTGGTGGATTATTGGAATAGTTTGCCACCTGAGACTGTAGACAGCCCAAACTTGAATGTTTTCAAGTGCAGATTGGATGATTATATAAGAACATAAGAAAAGAAGGAGACTGCAAAAGACCATTCATGGCCTACACTTGGCAGCTCCTGTTCCATTCAACACACAAAAGATTTCTTACCAGAGAAAAGTCATCAATATTGTCACCCTTAACAGGAGTTCGTCAGATCTAATATACAATATAAGAACATAAGAAAAGGAGACTGCAAAAGACCATTCATGGCCTACACTTGGCAGCTCCTGTTCCAGTCAACACACAAAAGATTTCTTACCAGAGAAAAGTCATCAACATTGTCACCCTTTACAGGAGTTCGTCAGATCTAATCTACAATATACATAAAATGCATCCAGAGGATTATGTCCATTCATGCAACCGCAAAATAATCTCCCCACTCCGCAGAAAAATATACACATATGTACATAAAAAAAGTCAGTCCCATCTAGCAGCTTCATTCATATATTTATCTAATCTATTCTTAAAACTACCCAGAGAGGAGGCTTCTATCACATGTCTAGTGAGCCTATTCCATTCATCTACCACACGATTTGTAAACCAATTCCTCCCAATCTCCTTCCTAAACCTATACTTATCAAGCTTAAACCCATTGCTACGTGTCCTGTCATGTTCACTAAGTATAAGAACCTTACCCAGATCCCCTTTATTATATCCTTTTACCCATTTGAAGACTTCAATCAATTCCCCTCTGACTCTTCTCCTATCCAATGTATGTAGATTTAGTTTTCTGAGCCTTTCACCATAAGGTAAGTTCCTTAGCCCACCAATCATCTTTGTCATCCTTCTCTGCACAGACTCAAGCAAATCAATATCCTTCCTATAATATGGTGACCAAAATTGTACTGCATAGTCTAGATGAGGCCTAACTAGCGCCAGATACAGTTTTAGAATGACTTCAGCACTCTTATTGCTTACACTTCTCCTAATGAATCCCAATATCCTATTAGCTTTATTCTTAGCATTTAGGCATTGCTTTCTAGGACGAAGGTCTGAACTTACCAAAATACCCAAGTCCCTCTCACAATCGGTCCTCCCTAAATTTCTCCGATAATAAAATGCATCCAGAGGATTATGTCCATTCATGCAACCGCAAAATATAATCTCCCCACTCCTTAGAAAAATATATACATATGTACATAAAAAAAAGTCAGTCCCATCTAGCAGCTTCATCCATATATTTATCTAATCTATTCTTAAAACTACCCAGAGAGGAGGCTTCTATCACATGTCTAGTGAGCCTATTCCATTCATCTACCACACGATTTGTAAACCAATTCCTCCCAATCTCCTTCCTAAACCTATACTTATCAAGCTTAAACCCATTGCTTCGTGTCCTGTCATGTTCACTAAGTATAAGAACCTTACCCAGATCCCCTTTATTATATCCTTTTACCCATTTGAAGACTTCAATCAATTCCCCTCTGACTCTTCTCCTTTCCAATGTATGTAGATTTAGTTTTCTGAGCCTTTCACCATAAGGTAAGTTCCTTAGCCCACCAATCATCTTTGTCATCCTTCTCTGCACAGACTCAAGCAAATCAATATCCTTCCAATAATATGGTGACCAAAATTGTACTGCATAGTCTAGATGAGGCCTAACTAGCGCCAGATACAGTTTTAGAATGACTTCAGCACTCTTATTGCTTACACTCCTCCTAATGAATCCCAATATCCTATTAGCTTTATTCTTAGCATTTAGGCATTGCTTTCTAGGACGAAGCATTGCTTTCTAGGATGGAGGGTTAATTTCTTCAAACAGGTAGCACGTGTTTTATAGAGCTCTCAGTCTGTTGATCTATTTTTCAGATCTTTCTATAGTTTGTTTGTTTTTTTTTTTTTTTTTTTCTCACCACAATCAGGAAAGCTAAGTTGCTCTTCTTTTTTTATTTCTTATTGCTACTTAAATTCTTTCTTTGTTTGAATAAGTGATGGAGTTTGGGGATGAAAGTGAGCATGAGTGTCGGAATGTATGCATTGGTTGTGGTGTATTAGGTGAGGGGTATACATGTGTTGTATGTGGGCTGCGTGAATGCATTGTAGATTTAGAGGGGATGAGAAGGCAGGATTTAGACAGGATATGTAGGCTGGAGGGGTTAGTTGCTGAGCTCAGGAGGGAACTTAGTGTTAGGCCTAGAGCTGGGAATAGGTTAGGTGGTGAGGTAGGCCAGTTAGATGTTTCAGGTGAAGGTAGAGGGCCAGTGGAGGAGGTAGGATGTGATAGTTCTAGTGATAGTGAAGTTAGCCCCCTTAGATTAGTTAGAAATAGGCCTAGTGAGGATGGGGGACAGTGGAGAGTGGTTAGGAAACATGAAGCTAGGGAGGCTTCTCCTGTTCTTTGTGAGAATAGGGTTGCCTCTGTTGAGGTGGTTAGCCAGGGGGAGAATAGGTGTGTGAGTCAGAGGGACACAGATCCTATTAGCTTGACTAATAGATTCAGTGCCCTAAGAGAGGAAGTAACTGGAAGTGATATGACTGATGGGGGTGGGGGTGGAGTTCGAGTGACTGGTAGTTTGAATGAGAATAGGAGTGGGGATGGAGTTAGGTCTGTGGGGGTTAGGAATAGGAGTCTGACTGAAGTGCTTGTGATGGGTGATTCGCGAGTTAGATATTTAGATAGGAAGTTGAATGCAAGTAGATTGAATGGTTTGAGGGTGTGTTTGCCGGGTGCTGGAGTGAGAGATCTGTCTGATAGGTATGAGGAACTGGTGTCTGGCTGTGCAAGGGATGCGGTTGTGATTACACATGTAGGAGTGAATGATGTGAAGAAAGTGGGTGCATGTGAGTTACGTGAGAGGTACAAGAGGTTGATTGAAAAGGTGAAAGAAAGTAGAATGAAAGGTGTTGTGACAGGTGTGCTTCCAAGAATGGATGTTGGGGTAGAATGGATGTCTCGTGCAATTGGGCTGAATGATTATGTGAGGAGGATGTGTGAGATGGAAGGTGTCATGTTTGTGGATGTGTGGGATAGGTTTGTTGGAATGAAAGAAATGTATGCGATGGATGGACTGCATTTGAGTAGGAGGGGGGTAGATGTGTTGTGGGAGGAGTATGATCGTGTTATTAGGTCTTTGCGGGCGGGAAACTAGATACTAATAGTGGTCAGGGAATTATGAGAGGACATTATAGTACTGAAAGTAGAATGGACTTGGCAGATAACAGAAATAGGTTCCAAGGCGATAGAGGTGAGGTCATTCAAGTTTCAAGAGGTGCTTCAGGGATAGGGGGGTTAAATTGTTTCTATACAAATGCTCGTAGTCTTAGAAACAAGAAGGATGAGCTATTTAGTTATATTAGCAATGAGGATATAGATATATTATGCGTTACTGAATCATGGGTTAATGAAATAGAATTTAGTGACACTATAAGTGAATTTGATTTTCAGGGCTATAATATGTACATTAGTCAAAGGACAGGTAGGATTGGTGGAGGAATAATTATCTATATAAAAAACAACATTGTTTCAAGTTTAAATACTTCAATAAAGCAGGATGGAGTTGAGTCACTTTGGATAGATATTAGGTTCAGTAAAAATAGAATGGTGCATTTGGGAGCTTTTTACAGGCCACCTGGGCAGACTGATGATATAGATGAACTAATGATAAGGGAAATAAGTAAGGGATGTGAAACAGATGCAGTTATTATTGGGGACTTCAACTTAAACTCTGTGGACTGGGAAAATATGATAGGTAGGGATAGAACAAGTGGCAGGTTCATAGAATGCTTTGAGGATAATTTTT
Source organism: Ceratothoa steindachneri (assembly GCA_963969495.1). Lineage (NCBI taxonomy): Eukaryota > Metazoa > Arthropoda > Malacostraca > Isopoda > Cymothoidae > Ceratothoa > Ceratothoa steindachneri. Next base: position 151,082,300 of record OZ018319.1, read on the forward strand.
TGAATCAATTTGTTAACGATTCAACGAGGGGGGACAATATATTAGATTTAGTACTTTCTAACAGTGATCATTTAGTTCAAGAATTGACTGTTGGGGAAGCATTGGGAAATAGTGACCATCAGATAGTTCGTTTTAACTTGGGAATTGAGAAGGGTAAAATAACTGAGAATGCTGAAAAAGTTCCAAATTTTCATAAGGGAGATTATGTAAGACTTCGAAGCTTGCTAAATTTGGTAGACTGGGATATAGAATTCAGAGGTAAAAATGCTTATGGGATGTGGGATACTTTCAAGCATATAATAAATGTAGTCCAAGAACAATGTATCCCAATGAAGGCCATTAGGAACAAAAGTAGGAAACCATTATGGTGGAATCAGGAGATAGCTAGAAAAATTTCAGAGAAGAAAAGGGCATATAAAAAATTACAGGTAGAAAATAATATTCAAAATTTAAGTGATTATAGAATGGCTAGGAATGAGTTAAATAAGATTATAAAGAAGAACAAAAGGGTGTCAGAAATTAAATTAGCTCAGGATAGCAACAAAGATCCTAGAAAGTTCTTTAGTTACTATAAAATTAATAACAAGTGTGGCAGAGTTAAAATAGGACCTATCAAATATGAAGGGTTTGTGAGAGAAACTGATGAGGAAATAGTTGAGGTACTAAATGGTCATTTTGCATCAGTATTTACAAAAGAGAAACTAAATAGTCCTATGTATAGTACTCATAGGTCAGGAAAAGAGGTGTTTACTAACATTTGTGTGGATCGGAGGATGATAAAAGGACTAATAGGTGATTTAGATACTACCAAGGCCTCCGGCCCTGATAATATTCATTCTAGGATACTTAAAGAAGGGGTAGAAAGTATCTCAATAGCTCTGGACAAGTTATATACTAGGTCATTGGAATATGGAGAAATACCCGATGATTGGAAGAGAGCGAATGTAGTCCCCATTTTCAAGAAGGGTAGTAAAGAGGATCCAAATAACTTTAGACCGGTTAGCCTAACTCCTGTAGTCTGTAAAATTCTTGAGAAAATAGTTAAAAAAGGGATTTGCCAACATCTAGAGAGGGAGGGGTTAATCAGCGATGCTCAGCATGGGTTTAGATCAGGTAGATCATGTTTGACTAACTTACTAGACTTTCTGGAGTTTGTAACAGATCAAGTAGATAAGGGAGAGAATGTAGATATAATTTACTTAGATTTTAGTAAAGCATTTGATAAGGTACCACACAGGAGACTAGTTCATAAATTAAAAATGATTGGGATATGTGGGGGTGTTTCAAATTGGATAGCTGAGTGGCTGAAAGACAGGAAGCAAAGGGTAGTGCTAAATGGTGTAAAGTCAGAGTGGAGGGATGTTATCAGTGGGGTTCCTCAGGGATCAGTTCTCGGTCCATTATTATTTGTCATCTATATAAACGATCTTGGGGAGGCAGTTAATAATAAAGTGTCAATTTTTGCGGATGATACCAAATTAGCAGCTGTAGTTAAAGATATTGATGATAATTTTAAAGTGCAGGGGGACTTAAATATATTGTTATCCTGGGCACATAAGTGGCAAATGACTTTCAACCTTGATAAGTGCAAAGTTATTAACATGGGAAAAGATAATAGAGAATTTAACTATGAAATGGATGGGCATTGGCTGAGCTCAGTAGAGGATGAGAAAGATCTAGGAGTAGTAATAGATAAGTCATTAAGGTTTTCTAAGCAGTGTATTGAAGCAAGAAATAGGGCAAATAGAGTGCTGGGTTTTATTAAGAGAAATGTCAGTTACAAAAGTAAGGAGGTTATTCTTAAACTCTATAACTCTTATGTTAGGCCACATCTAGAGTACTGTATACAGGCATGGTCCCCACATTTTAGACACGATATTAACCTTCTTGAGTCAGTGCAACGGAGGGCAACAAAGATTATTCCTTCCTTGAGGCACCTTGAATATGAAGATAGACTGAGGGTATTAAATATGTTCTCGTTCGAAAGGAGGTGTGTGAGAGGGGATATGATTGAGCTGTTTAAAATTTTTTCCGGGATAGATAAATTGGATGTTAGCAAGTCGGACTAGAGGTCACCACTTGAAAATTAAAAAGCAAGGGTGTAGGTTGGATTTAAGAAAATATTTTTTCACCAATAGAGTGGTAGACTTCTGGAACAAATTGCCGCAGAGGGTAGTAGGTAGTCCAAATCTAAATGTATTTAAGAGTAGGTTGGATGAGTTTATGGGAAGGGAAGGTTGTGATGGTTCCTAAGTTTTGTATATATTAATATTGTTTGTATATATCTATAGCTGCATGATTTAGTTCTTGACAAGCCTTGATTGGTGATACCCTTGTTTCTGGATGCAATCCTCTGGATGTAGTTTTCCTGGGAGTTTGGGTGCCTTGAAAAAGAGGCCGCTTGACTCGGATGACCTATGATGAGCCCTTGTGGCTTTTGTCATCCGTTATATTATATTGTGGGGGACTTTGATTTTGTCTTCCCCTGGTGATGGTGCTTTTTGTGGGTGGGTTTTGACGGAGGCGGATGACCTTTGATAGGCCCTTGTGGCTTTTGTCATCCGTGTAATTATGTTATGTTATGTTATGTTATGTTTGACTCATTCCTGTGGATGCAGTTTCTTTTTTTTGTATTTTTTGGGGGACTTTGATTTTTTTTTTTGACAGACTCCTATGGAGGCTTTAAATTATATATTGTAGATGCATGGTTTGACATTCCTATATATTGTTAAATTGTATATTGTAGATGCATGATCTGACAAAATCCTATGGATGCATTATGTGGGTGGGATTTGACAGATGCGGAGGACCTTTGATAGGCCATTGTGGCTTTTGTCATCCGTAGTAGAGGTCCTTAATGATCATTTTGCTTCAGTATTCACAGAAGAGAAACCAGTTAGATTAATTGATGATAATTCTAGGTCAAGGGAAGTAGTGATAAATTCTATTAATATAGACTGAGAAGAAATTAAAGGGGCTTATAATGCAGTTAAATACTAGTAAGGCATCTGGCCCTGACAACATTCATTCTAGGATACTCAAAGAAGGTGTAGAAAGTATTGCAGTAGCTCTTGAGAAGATATTTATTAGATCACTAGAGTCTTGGAGAAATACCAAATGATTGGAAATTGGCAAATGTAGTGCCAATTTTTAAAAAGGGAAGCAAAGAGGACCCAAATAACTTTAGACCGGTAAGCTTAACTTCTATAGTCTGTAAAATTCTTGAGAAGATGGTTAAGAAGGGAATTTCTGATCATCTAGAGAGTAACAGGTTAATTAATGATGCTCAGCATTGTTTTAGGAAAGGTAAATGGTGTTTAACTAATTTACAGGATTTTATGGATTATATAATTAAAGAATTAGATAGGGAGGTAAACATGTAGATTATCGGCTCGGCCTGAAATTTTTTTTTTTGTAAATATTATCATTCACCCGTGTTTGAATCTTTGTGCGCGTTATCGTTCACCCGTGTTTGAATATTCATGCGCGTTTGAGTTTTGTTCGAATGCTAGGTGCCGCCATTTTTGTTTTTAAATCTCAAATTTAAACCCACTGAAAATGCTGTTTACGTAGGCCATTTTAGTTACCAAATTGCCCGAAAATAACCAAACGAAACACTTTGTTTCCCGTACTTAAATGCCTTGGTTATACTTCCGAAATAGCGAAGCGGAAAGCCTATTTATTTTGCGCGTCTGCGCCCTATTCGAAATCTCGCTGACTTGAATCACATTTTATTTTCGATCATCTAAATTCGAAGTTAGGGTTCACATCTAAAGCTTGGCCACAAATGTCACATTCACTTTTAATTCACACTAAATTATACACATCCAAAAAGGTGTTTAATTTATCTTTATCAGAAACTAGGGTTAATAATTCCGCAATAGCCAATGGACAAAATTCACAATTCAATGATTATTTTCAAACTGCGTAAAAGGGGAATATTTGACACTGAAACTGCTAAAAAACAAGTAGTTCCTTGAAATGATCTAGCGAATTACATTTAAATGTATAAAAGAAGGTAACAAAAGTAGTAAAATGGGGAAAAATATATTGAAAAATAAAAAATGACTCCGAATGAGGATAATAAAAAGCTATTTAGTAGGAAAGAAAAATTGATATCAAGCATTTCTGACATCATACCCCCCCCCACCCCTATTATAATTCGCAAAACAATTACAGACGCTGACATGATGTAGTTAAAGCATTCACCTCTGTAAACGGCAGAACATTATAACAATTAGGATTATATACTGGGGGGCTGTGCGCCCCAGACCTCCCCAATTTAATGAAACTCAGGATCATTGTAGTGTGGTCCCCCCCTTGTGCTTACCCCCACATGAGCCGTCCCCTTAAAAAAATGAAATCGAGCATTTCTGACATCATACCCCCCACCCCCTATTATAATTTGCAAAACGATTAAAGACACTGACATGATGTAGTTAAAGCATTCACCTCTGTAAATGTCAGAACATTATAACAATTAGGATTATATACTGGGGGGCTGTGCCCCCCAGACCCCCCACCAATTTAATGAGACTCAGGATCATCGTAGTGTGGTCCCCCCCTTGGGCTTACCCCCACACGAACCGTCCCCTTAAATGTACTCCAAAAACGTGAAACATTTTGGAACATGGACAAAAAAACTACGGTTTATCGACCGGGATCGGCCGGGCCGATAATCTACATATTTACTGAATGGCTGACAAATAGGAAACAGAGAGTTGGACTGAATGGAGTGAGGTCAGAGTGGAGGAATGTTATTAGTGGCATACCTCAGGGATCAGTTTTAGGCCCTTTATTATTTATAATCTATGTAAATGATCTTGGGCAAGGTGTAAATAGCAAAGCGTCAATTTTTGCTGATGACACTAAATTGGCAGCTGTAGTCAAAGAGGTTGAGGGTAGCTTTAAATTGCAGGGTGACTTAAATAAGTTGTTAGCTTGGACTCAGAAGTGGCAGATGACTTTTAACCTTAATAAATGCAAAGTTATTTACATGGGGAGAGATAATAGGGAATTTAGCTATGAGATGGATAGGTATTGGCTTAATTCAGTTGAAGATGAGAAGGACTTAGGAGTAGTAGTAGATAGGTCCCTAAATTTTCAAAGCAGTGTATTGAGGCAAAAAATAGAGCAAATAGGGTGCTAGGTTACATTAAAAGAAATGTTAGCTACAAGAGTAAGGAGGTCATCCTTAAACTATACAACTCTTATGTCAGGCCACATTTAGAGTACTGTATACAGGCATGGTCACCACATTTTAGACATGATATAAACTTATTAGAGTCATTACAAAGGAGGGCAACAAAAATAATACCATCCCTGAAGCACCTTGAATATGAAGATAGACTAAGGGTATTAAATATGTTTTCATTTGAAAGAAGGTGTGTGAGGGGAGATATGATTGAGCTTTTTAAAATCTTTTCTGGGATGGATAAATTGGATTTCAGCAAGTTATTTGAGTTAGAAGGTAGTAATAGAACTAGAGGCCACCACTTAAAGATTAAAAACCAGAGGTGCAGACTGGATGTTATAAAATATTTTTTCACTAACAGAGTGGTGGATTATTGGAATAGTTTGCCACCTGAGACTGTAGACAGCCCAAACTTGAATGTTTTCAAGCGCAGATTGGATAATTATATGGTGATAGAGGGTTAATTTCTTACTTTTTGGTATGTGGATATGTTTCTTGACTCATTCCTGTGGATGCAGTTTCTTTTTATTGTATATTTTGGGGGACTTTGATTTTGTTTTTGACAGACTCCTATGGAGGCTTTAAATTATATATTGTAGATGCATGGTTGGACTTTCCTTTGGATTGTCAAATTGTATATTGTAGATGCATGATCTGACAAAATCCTATGGATGCATTATGTGGGTGGGATTTGATGGATACGGATGACCTTTGATAAGCCCTTGTGGCTTTTGTCATCCGTAAAATTATGTTATGTTATTGTAAAGAGCATGTATGTAGATACTAGAGCAAAGTATAGACTAGGAGATATAGAAACAGGATGGGTGAGGAGTGTAAAAGGCATTAGGCAAGGGTGTATCCTCTCACTCACACTGTTTAGCATGTACACAGAGTTAGCTTCTAGGGTAAGAAGGTTGAATGTGGGAGTAAGCGTTGGAAATGAAAAGATATGCCTGTTGATGTACACAGATGTTGTGATTGTGATGAGTGAGACGGCTAAGAGTTGCAAAGGTTGCTAGATGTTGTAAATGAGTATTGCAGAGATTTTAGCAATGAGAAAAGCCAGGTGCTGACAGTAAATAGGTCGGAAAATGACGGGTATATCACATGGAAAATTTGGAAAAATGTATTGGTAATATTTCAGTTTAGGGGCGCATGATAGGGGGTGTTGTTTCTGGGCTACAATCTAGGCCTTATGGCATCAGACGGTAGCTTCCAAGGGGGCCAATCATGGCATTGTATTTGTTTTGTTATTTTGTTTTTCCTTTCTTCTTTATTATTTAGTAAATGCCTGCACTTCTACTTAATTATATTATTTAGTAATGCATTGATTTTTTATAATTATTAATGTATTAAACTTTGTATGTTTCATTTAACTATTTTTATGAAACTAAACCATTAATTTCACACACTGGCAATCCTTAATTCAACCTTATTTCAAACATTGTCACCCCTGAAACCGAGCAGTTAAAGGAGCATGATACCCATGAATAATCTGTGTACTAATCAACAAGACATAGATAATATAGAAAAAGTGCAAAGAAGAACTACTAAAATGATTACTGATTTAAGAAATGAATCATATGAAAATAGATTAACAAGTTGTAATCTTATTACATTGGAAATGAGACGACATAGAAGTGATTTAATAGAGATTTTTAAGATAATGCATGGTTATGAAGGATTAAGAAAGAGAAGATTTTTTACAATAAGTGATGATAGAAGAACTAGGGGTGATGCATGGCCTGAAAATCTTTAAGGATAGATCAAGATTGAATATCAGAAAGTTCTCCTTTAGTCAAAGAGTTATTGATGAATGGAACAATTTAGATGATCAAACTGTCCATGCAAGGTCAATAAATTCATTCAAATAAAAAATTGGCAAATTATTTGAAGAATGTCCGGAGCTATGAATAAGTCTGAGAAGGCTGCCTGCTCCAATAATGAGAAGACCGTTGGATGCTGCTTAACCAGCTCTGGCCGGCTGGTAAGTTTCTGGTAAATACAGTTTGTTCGACTTCAATATGACTAGTGTTAATTCCTCGGCGCAAAGGAAATGTTAACCTCTTAAACGCAATGGAAATGTTAACTCGAATTTTGCGGTTAACTTTTTTACCGCGTTCCCGCCATATAGGTAGTGGGAGGAGCTTGGTATGATGCATGTACCTGCAGCCAGGGCTCCCTCGCAACTTCCCGCCAGGCTCAGTTTAAGTGTGCTCGCAGAGCTCAGACAGTGTACATCTGTGTTACGCTGCCCCACAGACTGCATCTTTTTTACCTTTCTGCTGACTTTGATGCCCTACCAGACACCACCATACCATCGCAAAGGGGTGTAGCAAGCTGACAATGGAGGAGAAGACCCGTGCCCTAACCCTAATGGAGCAGGAAGTGCCATTAAAGTGTGTAGCTGCCGATCTGAAGTGAGCTGTGTGTCACTCTTTAAGCTCAAAAAAGCAGCCACCACACTCTCTCCCGGCACCGCATTGCCTTGCAAACCTGGCTCTGGGGGCAAGAAGAAGACAACTGCTCGGACTGACAAGATTTTGCTACATGAGGTGAAGCAGGACCCTTCGATAACACCGGCTGAATTGAAGGGAAAACATCCTGACTTGCTCCACAATGTTGCTATTCGATCCAGCACCGGCTACAAAAAGGCCATGGGTTTGCCCTGCCACCGTGCTGCCAAGAAACCGATGCTGACATAGGGTATGAAGAAAAAATGGCTAGCTTTCACAAGGAAATATTAAGATTGGACACCATAAAAGTGGAAGAAAGTCATGTGGAGTGACCAGAGCGTTTTTCGGCTCCTCAGGGGTGTCTCAAAAGTGGTGCGGCGGCCCAGTGATGTGAGCAGATATGACCACTGTGAAAACCGTGAAGCACCCCGATGGCGTCATGGTTTGGGGATGCTTCAGTTGGGAGAAGGGTAGGGGTGGTCTCTATTTCCTCCCCAAGAACGTCACCATGAAGGGAAAGAATTACATTGAGGTTTTGGAAGAACATCTGCTCCTTATTTCTACACTCTCCATGACTGCGACTTTTTTATGCATGGTGGCGCCCCTGCACACAAGGCATGAGCTGTCAAAGACTTCCTTAATGAGCAGAACATCGAAGTTTTGGACTGGCCAGGCAACTCACCTGACTTAAACCCTATAGAGAATGCCTGGAACCAAATGAAAAATGAAGTTGCTAAGTCCTGGCCCACCTTGATCCCCGCCCTGAAGGAGACACTCATTAAGCTGTGGGTGGCAATGGATGGCTCCTACTTCGAGAATCTTGCAACATCCATGCCCAAGAGGATCCAAGAGGTGTTGAAAACCTGTGGGAACATGACAAAGTACTAAATGTAAAGAAATGTAAGTAAAAGGACCCAATAAAACAAACTTTGAAATATACTTTTGTGCTTAATTATCCAAAAATTCTTAATGTTAACATTTCCTTTTCGCCCACTGTATAATTGTGAAAGATGGAGAGAGGGTAAACCTGAATATCTGCATCACCGGCTCGCCTCCACTGTTTCCCGGTCCTGGCCGCATAATATTTTGTGCAGGTTCCAATATATTTCACCTTTTTTTGACTAATTTCAGGTTATGATTTGTGAAGGGGATTGCCCTGCAATGACCCTGAGATTTTGATCAATTTGGGGTGGGTGGGTCTGGGGGGTGCAGGCCCCGTCCCCCCACAGTATATAATCATAATTATTTATAGAATAATATTCTCATGTTTTTATTTTTTTTAATAAATCGTTTCTGCGTATCTGAACGAAACATAAAAGCAACTTGATCCCGATAGATTTGGGCTGAAATCTATTTCCAAAGTAACTAGAAAAATTAAAGTTTTTGGCGGCAATAGCCTAAATTAGGCGGTACTATGTCTTTGTTATTTTGATAAATGCGCTATCAGCTCTGCACGTTTATCAAAATAATAAAGATGATAGTGTCACCTACTTTAGGATATTTTTGCCAAAAAATTCATTTTTAGTTTTGAAATGAGGGCTTCGCCTTTTGATATCTGACGTCATAAGGCCCAAATTGTAGCCCAAATTTGTAGCCCAGAAACAGCGCTCCTAAACTGAAGTATTACCAATGTATTAAAGCGGACTGAAGAATACAAGTACTTAGTAGTGTAGATAAGCTCAAAAGGCAGTGAGAAAATGAAGAATCAGATTTTTGTAACCAATCAGAAAATGCTCTTCACTTACTTTATTGCAGTGGGTATACTTCTGAAATAGCAGTGAGGAAAGCTTGGAATCTTTCTTTAATTCCTGTTTTGGTATAAGGGAATTTTATTCATAGCTGATTTTTAAAAATAATGCCGATTGCATGGTATCTTTCATTAATTCCTGTTTTAAAAAAAAATTATGTTTGGCAAAAAATGTTAATAACTACTTTTCCCGATCAGAAAATAAACCAGAAAGTTCAATAATAGATGAAGGGTAACTTATAGACAATGAATCCATGTTAAAACTGAAATTGGTAATCCTTACGATCCATACCCTGGCCCCTATTGTTTACATTTTTTAGCCTAATAGTATTGGAATGCGTGTGTTTTTAGATTTCATTCAGTGCGCATGAATATGTGCTATATAATACAAGTTCAAAAGTGAAGGCAGCATATTTGTATGTATTTAAAAGAAACAAGAAATAAGTTAATGCACCATTGAAATAAAATTAAAGAACGAAAAATTGTTTTACTCACATTATTCTGGTAGGTAGAGATGTGAAATAACACTGAGAAAGTGTGAAATCGGGTTGGTATTCCTGTTTTGTTATAAAGGAACCATTTACAAAACATGGCGATTGCCAGATACGAGTGAAAATCAGAATATTTGTGACCAAATTTTGGAATTAAATTTCTCGCATCCCGCCTTACTAGCTCTTATGTTCTGTGTACTAGCTCCACTTTCAGGGTCCACAAAGTTCTTCGAATGGTTGACGGTCCGATGTTGGTACCCTTCCAATTCCAAGCCTGAGTGAGTAGGTTGACCAACACTATTTGGGTTCCTGGCAAGATCCAGTTTTTAATAACCCCCACAAGCGTTTCTTTTGTGCGATCGGGCACCTGGACCATAAAAATGTTTTTTGTCTCACGTTCAAATCTGCCAAAAACCCAAACACCATCAATCACTCTTCCCTTGTTATATTTCCGCTTTCCAAACTTTGCCTCATCAATTTCCATAATTTTCCCTTCACCGCCTAATTGTTGTGAAAATAATGCACTGCAATATCTCTGCAGAAGCTATACCAATTGATTAATATCTTTCCAGAGACTTTGACCTCATTTCGTACAACTTCTAATGTATTGTGGTTGATCAAAAACCAATAAATAATCTTCAGTATAGTTTCTGGAGAGAGGCGAGATTTTGAAAAGAACGACCCATTAAGCCCGGAATGGTAAAATTATGGGGCAAACTTTCACCGGTTTTTGAATCACGTTTGCTTTTGGTACACTTAAACAAAAAATCTTGTATTAAAAGTGGTTGGTCACTTTTGTCACACTGAATTGTTAATTTAATTAATTTATGCGTGGCTAAATATTCAATCAGCTTATCCTGATTGCTAAACAAAGGGGCAAGCTGAAAGATAATTTGAGGGCAAACTTCGTATGCGGTGTCCATGATAATAACTAAATAAAAAGCCTACCAGTAACCAGATTGTAGGTATGATTACACATCAAAAACTAGTGCCCTTCGGAAAAATAGTAATATGTATTTAAAAATGTTTGGTAAAAGGCCACCCAAAATGCAGAAAGTATAAGAGGGAAAAAGTATAAAAAAGGTAGGAAAAAAATTGGTAAAAGGTCTAAATAGACAAAAAAGTGAATATTTCCTAAAAGATTCTAGAGTAAAAACAACAGGAAAAAAATGGTATAAAAATATATATAATAGTGAAAAAGAAAGAAACGGTACCTCCCAAAGTATAAAATAAATACAATTCCATTCAATGATGACATCCCTAAAGGCTCAACAAAAGAGTGTAAACCTAAGTCTTAAAAAAAATATTCATTAAAAGTACAAAACAAGAAATACAAGGGCACAAAGGTTGACAGAAAAATAAAAAATGAAGCTATAAAACTATAGAAAATAAAAGACTGCTAATTAATTAACAATCAAATAACTATATTTCCTAGAGGGTAGTTGTGCGTCAAGGGGATGGCTGAAAGAGAGAATTTTATGGTAAAGTGACAGTTAAAATTGATGTATGGGGGCTTTGCTCCCCCCCCAATGGGTGGTTTTGCCCTCCACCCTGCTTATTTATTTAGTTTTCTGTGGGGGGCTTTGCCCCCACTCCCCCACTTAAAACAGTTAGGGAAACATTTTATGAGAAAGTTGGGTTAAACATATTGAAAATGGATGAAACATTATGGTGGGGAGGAGCCACGAGGGTGAGTGAGGAAGCAGTTGGGGTATAGATCTTAAGAATTACCCTGGAATTGACGCATAAAAGTCGTCTCTCCTCCTCCCAAAAGGTTCCACAAAAACTAGTTCCTCTAAAAGATCTAGCTAAGTATATTTAAATGTATAAAAAGGTAATAAAAATAGTAAAATGGGAAAAAATACATTGACAACTAAAAATGAATACAAATGAGGATAATGAAAAGACATTAAGTGAAAAACAAAATAAAAATTCACTATTCATTCATTTCTGATGTTAGAACCCCCCATTATAATTCGCAGAAATGATTATAGTTGTATTATCTCCCCCACAAGCAGTCCCCTTGAATTTACTCAAAAAAGGTGAAACATATTGGAACTGGGACAAAATCTCTTCCGTCTCCGGTTGTGCCGTGGATCTTCAGTATAATGCGATGAGAGAAGTATGAAAGAGTGCGGTGGTGCCAAGTATTATGTATGGTATGGATGTGATAGCTTGGAAGGAGAAGGAAATAGACAAGCAAGAGACTGGGCAAAATAGGATAGTGAGAATAGCTCTGAACAAACCTAAGTATGCAGCAATTGAGAGTGTGAGAGGTGACATGGGATGGAGTACTTTTAGAGAAAGGTGTATGAAAGTGTCTTTGGGGTATAAGATTAGACTTGAACGAATGGAGGTTATAAGATTGGCACAAAAGGATTATTTGTGGAATGAGAACAGTAGCAGGTGAAATAAGAGGTGCTTGAGGATGACAAATGTATGTGGATTAGTAGCAAACTTTAGTTTGTATGAGTGGACAATGTTGAATGCGAATGGGGAGGGATGTAATTGGGATGGGAGAAAGTGGAAAAATGAAATAGACAAAGTGGTGAATGATGTGGCTCAAAGAGAGTGGATGGATGAGATGGAGAGAAAGAGGGCACTAGAGCTATATAAGGAGAAAAAGGCACCAAGGTATGAAAGCTGGTATGATGGAAGCTTGGGTGGTGATCTTCTCTTCCGTGCTAGGACACAATGTATCGATGTGAATGCAAGAAGTTGCAGGTCATCCTGAATGAAATGTGACCAGACAAATGGACGAATGATTGTAGCAGTGAAAGATTTCCTGGAGAGTGTATGGAAGGTCAGAATGTGTTTGTAGGCAGGTAACATTAGGACACTACTAACTGTTATTTTCCTCACAGGTAGTGCCGATACAAAGGCCAGGGGGATGGCACTGTTCTCGGCGAGCGCTCTACTGTTCAACTTATTCTTGTTGAATCTTTCAGTCTAGGTGGTTTTCGTGCCAGTTACTTGTCCCAGTACTGTGAATTGGATTGCTACACTTGTTTCTTGTACTCAGGACAAGTTTGGGCACACAGACTTCTTGATTATCTGACTTCCAGTCTCCTCCATTTTATTTGACTTTCTTTGTTGTCTGTCTCATGTTTCTATGCAGCCTCCTCCTAATGCCGAAGCATGCTTCCTTCTTGTTTAGTCTTTTGTCTTTGGTGTTTGTTTTGTTTTTTATTTGTTTGGTTCAGAATTTTTATAGTAGCCCAGCACTGGGCTAAAATTTTAATTATAGCCACTTACTCCTTGAAGGCATTTGCCAAATGAATGTTTTCATAAAAGGAGGAGAGGGGGGCCTCTGGAATTTTTCATTGGAGATCTCTGTTTGACACAGTATTGGTTTTCCTTAAATGTGGTTTTGGCATAATGCAGTATCTAGATTGAGTAACTAATCACAAGTTCCTGAATAATTCTTCAGCTAGCTTGATTATGAGCAATTATAATAAATTAATTGACAATTATTTTGTCTTAATTTCTCAGATAAAAATTTGATTTGTCCTTAAAGTCAAAATTTTTGTGAAATCTTATTTAACAAGGAGACTCTTATCTACCAACATGCAAACTATTGTAGCAGAAGTAGCACTTGGCTAAATAAATGGTTTCATGATTTAAATACATTTTGGGATCTTACTAATTTAAAGAATGGATGGAAATTAACTATATGAGTGTATGTGTGTGTGTATGAAGGGTTTGAAGACTGTGTAAAAGGTGGATTGATGGTGTGAATAAGCACTTGAGAGAGAAAGGTCTGACTAAGGAGCAATTTGAGCCTTCTACCCTGGGATGGACCCTGACTAGATTGAGTGCTGTGTGTTGTAGTATCCTATTTCTATGAAGAATGAGGGACCTGGCAGAAACGGGTGATTGAAACTTGAATTTCCCTGGTGGTATCTTGGGTGCCCCCCATTGTGTCTTAAGCAGCGGGTGGTGTCATTTATACACAAACTGCACCATCTGTTATATATTTTCCAAACTGTTTGAAAGTGTTCAGCCTAGACACCCAAAGAAATTATTATATAATTCCACGGTTTCTGCACAAGAAACATGTGGCTGAAATTTGATCTTCCCAGGTGGGAACTAGGGTGTCGCCCAAGGTGTCATTTATTTCTTTACACTAACTGCAACATCTTATATATTTTTCCACTTGTCAAAAAGTATTTAGTATAGATATCCCCCCAAATTATTAGTTAATTTCCCATTTTATGCAAAACAGCGAAAGGTCAAAGAATTAAGTGCCTGTTTTCATTTTTTTTATTTATCTCTTAGGTGCTGATTGCATGCCCCTATCCTGGGGGAGAGCGAGGCCCATTGTTCTCGCTTTTTTCTTAATTTTGTTTTTTTAATTTCTATTTTAATCTAATCTAGCATTAGATAATTTTGGCAACTTGTGCCTTGGTCAGCTGTCACCAGATGAGTACTTAAAAAAACTAAAAAAACAATCAAACTGAAAGGTCATTTGGCATATCCATAATGATGGGTGGCTTTTGTGCTTGTTAGATCATAAAGTAGAGTGGAAGAAGGTGTGCAGTTTTTAGTGGTAGTGATGTGCACTGACTTCATTTTGTGAGGTTTTGTTGTGGTGTAGTCATAGAATTCTTAAATTTATATTCCACTTTATTTTGAAGCTTAGCCTCAGGGTGTTTTTACTTTTTCCTAAATCCCTCTTCTCTTTCAGCCAATAATTAAATACCCAAGTAGTGTCACTATGACTATTTCTGAGAAAGATGGTCAAATATTAATGTTTTGTAACTTTAATTTAGAATCAGTAAGATGTTAAATCACAAAGAATATACTTTGCAAGCCTGATATTAACAACTTGAAAAGATAAAGAATGATTCTTTTATTTTTTTTATACTCTTCAATTGAAGCAAATAGTTTGTTGTTAAATTCTTCAATTGAAGACGTAGGTTTAGAAGACTCATTTGGAAGAACGCCTTTGTTCTTCAGTCAGAAAAATTTTAATACTCGAGAAAAGTAAGTATTGATATAGAATTAAAGTAGAGAATATAGAATGAAAGTTTAGTTTTGCATACATTATTCTTTTTGTTCTTTAAATGACTTTTGGTTCAACTGTAATGGAGCTGAAACAAAAGTAATTATAAACTGTAAATATGTATTTTATGTAGTCTAACTCTTGCGTTTTCAAAAAATTGCTGAAGAATATAAGCTAATTTGCATTATATTTAGTAATATAGGAGGGGAGAATTAGATTATTACTGAAGTTGAAATTTAGTTTGATAATTAGTCCATAAATTATCCATAGTTATTAATGCTGTAATGGGGCTGAAACAAAAGTACATAATTATAAACTGCTTAATTTTGCAATTTATTGATTTTAAATTTAATGCAGCTTCTATAATAAACTACCCAGTGGGAGGTAATAGTTAATATATTCTCCTGACTGAATTATTTGGGGTTAATATAATTTCCTGGAGCAGATCCTGTCCCTTGTAGCATCATAAGAATGATGCCAAAAGACTGGGCATTGGCATGTTTCAGTCCCATAGGGGGTCTACTGTGGTGACATATGCATTGTAGGTCCACCATCAACCAGCAGTAGAAATCAAAATCACATCATTGGTTCAACTCTGTGAACATTCTTCGTTTGTGGAAAGGAATGCTGCCTAAAGTTGTTGCCCGGCATGACTGAGCCCAGTCTCCACCCTCTCTCCTTTCCTCTTCCTATACATCCACTTTTTTCTTTTGTTGAGTCTCTCTTAGTGACCATCAATATGCTTCTTACCCTGTCTCTACCTTCACATACACACCTGTGATTGGTCTTTTGTTCACAAGTCTTCATAGTTTATATAGTTTTCTTTTTCCATACATACTTGGTATTGCAAAAGTCCTGTTACACTCATTATAACACTCTCAACCAAGGACACAACGATAGTTTTGATGCAGTTTGACCCAGTTTGATTGCTTTAACATACAAATGTATTTTGTGTAATAAATGTGGCCCCCCTTGGCTGCGAGCACATGCTCCAGGGGAGTCTGAAGGCCATGGACATGTTGCGAATGAAATTCATTCCTCATGCTAGCCCATACCTGATTTATGGAGGACTTCCCCTCAACATGCGCCCACATGCTGTAGTCTAGAGGATTGAGGCCTGGCAAGTGCAACAGCCCAAAGTCCTTGTACCAAAAGTTCATGTTTGATCTCAATGACTTGCATAGTTTGGCCGTGTGTCCTGGGGCACTGTCCTGCTGAGAGACGTAGTCCACCTTCTCTGTAATCTTTTTCAGCCAGGCCAGGATTTTCATGGCCAAGATGTTCCTGTATCCGTCTGCAAACAGCACTGTTGGCATCTTCATCCTGTTCAAAGCCAAGACACCCAGCATCATCACAGAGTCAGGGTGTTATCGCATACTGTCCATGATCAGAGAGAGGTCTTTACATGCCCCTCAAGCTATTGCTGCCCTTCTCCTTGATAGTACTTTACGATCTTTGAGGTCTTCCCATTCTTGAGCCTCTCTATGACTCTGTGGATGGTCATCAGACTGACTTGGAGCCACTTAGCAATGTCAGATTTGTTGTGACTCACACCTGGAAGAGTAGAGATCTCAATTATTTTCACTTCCAACATGTTTTAATGACACATGCTGGAAATGTAGAATTTGTTTGTTGGTAGTTTTTTTTTATCATACAAATAAACCTCTCAAAAGATAAAAAACTTGAGTGTAACAGAACTTTTGCAAAACCTGGTAGTTTTCTTTTTCCAACATAGTTTTAAGTATATAAACAATTATAATTTACTGGTTTTCTCCAGCTTAAAAAAAGAATTAAATTTACCATCTCTTAGCTGTTTCCTGTTAGAGAATACCTGGTATATAGAGGAGTGACATTCCCTCCTGTTCCCAGTGGTCCCAGCACTCATAAATTAGATTGATACTACCTGGGATGTATTCCTTTTAGACATTTAGATTTTTCCAACTCTTTACAAGCCTCTCCTCACCTATATTCTTGACTAGTGTCTAATTTTGAGGCTAATCACTGACCAGCTTTCATCCACCTAGTCGGGGATGGTGGTTTCTACCATGCTTCCATTCTGCACTCCCTTCTCTTGGTCCATCTTTTTTTCTGCTATATTCTTTCACACCCAAATCTTCGTAGTGCATCATGTTGTAGAATGTTTCACCACTGCAGAGGAAAGTTGGACCCCATTGGTCCCGATATGGTTCCAAATGATGATTTCCTAAAAACATTGAGAGTTAGTCCCTCACCTCCTGATGAAGTGCCTTCCCATTTAGCACCTCTTTGGGAGCTCTTTCCTCTCCCTCTCTTGGCTGTTGTGCTGATGATGTGACTTAGCGCCCAATCCAGCCCTGGCTTAGCCTCTTCTCCTTTCTGACACCCTGTCTTCTTACCTTGCTTCCTCACTTTTCATACAACCTCTCAACCTTCTCCGGTTCACCTCTTTATTTCACAGGCTAGAGGCTGACCAGCTTCCTCTCACCCAACCAACCCGGATCGGGGCTGAGGGGGGGAGGGGACAATGACCCCTCACCCTTGGGGTGGTGGGTTTTTAACAACCTGCTACATTCCCAGCCACATCTTCCTCACATCCCCTTTCTTTCTCCTTTTAATTTCTAGCGATTTTCTGCTGAGCCTAAGGTGGAGCGCCATGCTGACTGATAGGCTGCCAGACCACTAGGCAGGAGGAATGGCCTTAAATGGCAGCAGTTGGTTCTGCTGGACTCATATTCACCCCTCACAGAGTGGGCTACTGCGTGAGGTGATTAGCGTTTGCCAACTGGGAAAATACCCAGGTCACCATGCCCATGAATGAGAAAAAAACTCCAGCAAATAAAATAAAATGGAGGTCCCACTCCCCTCCTGTACTTTGGCAGGGAACCCTCCAAACTACCTCTACTGGAGAGAAGGCTTACTCCTTTCCTATGTCTAAGAGTGCAGGGGACTTTCCCCTCGCCTTTGGACAGTTCTTCCTTTTTACAGTAGCAGTCCCCTCTTTATTTTCCCTGGGGACTGCCAAGAAAGCATGCCAGCAGCCTATAATTGACTGCTCCGGGTGAGAGCGACTCAATAAGGCTAACCTTCTTAGGGGGGGTGAGGGATGACAGGGCCCATCGGTGCTGTGCCCTCCAAAGTCTTGCTGATGTGCGTATCCAGCTTATAGGGGGTCACTGTACATGCCCCTCTCTCTTTGCTGGCCCAGGATAGGATGAAGGGGACCTGTGATGTCTGCGGGGGCGGGGGGGCACATGGAGGCCCCCACTGAGATGGACATTGTCCCTGAAGTGACCCAGCCCCAGGCGGTAGAATCTTTCATGGGGTTCAACACATGCTTGGTGCCAAGCACAGAACTTGAGTCCACCCTTGTGAAGGCTTCTCCTCAGACAGCGTGGGCACCAGAGGCCTTACAAGGCTGGTACCTGTCAGCGGAGAGAAGTGGGTTCATTCCATGCCCTCCTCTCTTAAAAAAAAGAAGCCCCAAAAAGACTCAGGGCTTCTTTTCCTCCGCGGTAGCCAGTGGGATGGACAGGGCCACTGCTGTTTCAGTATGCAACCACCCAAGAATGGCATGTCTGGCTCCGGTACTCCCCCGCGTGGAGAGTCCTTGACAAAGACTAAAAGTGCACAGAGCAGAGCCTCCATTATGTCAGGGTACTTCATTCAGAGATTACCTGGCATTTTTGAGCCTGCTATCTTCAAATGCTTCCTTGTTATTCGTTACACTTATGGCAGCATGTTGGCTAAGGGCAACATAATCCATCAGAGGAGAGCTCTAGCAAATGCGTCAAATCCCTCTGAGGTGGCCATGATTACTGCCCTACACATGCTTGATGGCACGTCATTGAGTGTGATGCCGCACTGTACCATGAACTTCGTGAAAGGAGTTGTTTATGCGAGGGAACTCCTGGACTACTCCATAAATAACATCACCTTAGAGCTGGTTGAAGATGGAGCGATCAAAGTTGAATGTGTGATGAGAAAACAGAGGTCCCTTTAGACCTACCCCTATACTCATCACATTTGACTGTAACAAGCTCCCTGAGTCAGTGCATGCCAATTGGTATCGCTACTGATGTGGAGGTGCTACTATTGCTACTGCTTTGGTCATATGAATTTCTACTGTAGACACACAAAGTAGGGGTTACCCAAAGTCTGGGTAACTTGCTCCAAGGTTGCACCTGATAACTCCAAGTCGTGTGTGGCCAAGTGTGTCAATTATGGAGAGCTGCATCCTGCTTCTTCAAAGCAATGTGCTGCCTATCTCCTTGAGAAGGAAATCTTGGCCTGGATCATCTCCCATTTTGTGAGGCTAAGAACTTGGTCCTAGTGTGCCTGGCACTGCCCGCGATATCTATGCCTTAATGTCAAGAAAGACAGCCTCTGCTCCTGGCCCATCCCAGCCTACGAGATGAGCATGGTCGTTTCTGTGCCCATTCAGAACCCTTCTGTAAGTTCTACTCAGCCTAGGCGCTCTTCTGGTATTGCTGGTGACATAAAGGGTTCACACCCAGCCCTGGCTAAATCCAGGGCTCCCCCGGAGTGACAGTTTTCTGTGATGCAAAATGGCCACGTGCCTCCACTGAGTCATTAGAATCACAGGAGGCAATGCACCCTGAAGTTGGTTGTGAGGCCATCTTCTGTGGTCTGTAAAGCAGCCTCCTGAAAGGACAGCACTAAATGAGTTTCAGCTCCTATGCCTACACTGAGTGCTAGTCTGGGTGACTCGAGGCCTAGCATGGTGAGCCCAAACTCCCTCATAAGTCCTCGAAGGCATCAGTGCATTGTCAGGCCCAAAATGTGTGGAGTTCTGCCTCCGGAAAGCTTACAGCCACTCCTGTGAAGGTCTTCTCTTCTAAGAGGGCCCCTGCATCTACTCTGAGCTAGGCCTGGAGGGCCACCCTCTCAGGTTATAAGGGTTTTGTGACCCCACCACTACAAGATGGGTGCCGGGCCGAAGGATGCACCATTACACCTGGGTTGATGTCTCCATTCTGCTCTTTGCTTTCGATGCCTCTTTTCAGGCAGTAGCTGTGCTGCTGCACCTGGGTAGGAGATATACTGTTATTTCTGTGTACATTATCCACCATCAACCCACTTCAATGCGGAGGACTTCCGCCAAGTCGTGGCACAGTTGCTGAGGCCCTTTATCTTACTCTGGGATCTGAATAGTAGACATCCCCTTTGAGGAGATTACTCAATCAATCCCAGGAGTCAGGTCCTTTCCGACCTGATCAACGAGCTGGAGAAAGGTGTCCTAAATGTGGATGAGTTTACGCATCACTACCTGAGAATTGCTTCATTTTCCTGCCTCAATCCAGCTTTGTGCTCTCTGGATGCACAGCCTAATTTTTATTGGGGGGTGGTTGATGACCTCCATGGTAGTGATCACTTTCACATTCAAATATCATTTTCTGGGCCACTGCTGCCCAAGAGCCCGCCCTGGTGGTGCTTAGCTCGGGCACGGTGGTCCGCATGTCAGGAAATAACTGATTTCTCTGTCTCGTTTGAGGAGTTTAGGTCAGCAAATCAGGCTGTTGAGTTCTCTGGCAACCTCATCGCTGTGGGCCTAACTACTATTCCTAGAATGTCTGGCCATTTTGCACGCCGACCACTCCTGTGGTAGTCAGACCTCAAACAGAAGCATTATTCCTAAATGGGCTATAAGCACCGCCTGAATGACTTCACTGTTGGTGAATTTCGTCGGCTAGGGCTAGTTTCTGATATATTTCTTGGCAGGCATACATGTCTTCACTTAACAGGAAGATCCCTCTAACAGAGGTGTGGAAGCGAATCAAAAGGATTAGGGGCAGGTCCTTGCAGGACCCCCTCCTGTTCTCCAGGAGAATGGGACTGCAATCTCAGACCCCGCATCCATGGCGGAATCCTTTGTGACTGCTTTCTTCGCATTCTCTAACTAGGATGCTGCTCCGCCAGCATTCAATGCACATTGTGATGTCACGGAAGGTCGTTGGCTGGACTTTACCTCCAGAGGCAGAGAACCCTTCAATGACATGTTTACTTTGAATAAGTTGTGTTCCGCTCTCGCTTCATGCACGGACACTCCCTCTGGTCCAGACAATGTCCCGTACACCATGCTCCGACACATAGGTGAGCGAGGTATGGCCTTTCTGTTAGATTTGTTCAATAATCTGGGTAGAGGGTATCCTCCCAGATTCCTGGCGAATATCTACTGTGCTCGCTTTTCACAAACCACGGAACGATCACACTACCCTGGCTGGTTTCCGCCCAATTTCTCTAACCTCCTGCGTATGCAAGTTGATGGAGAAATTGGTAAATGTTAGTCTTTTTTCTGGACAGCGGAGGCCATCTGTCTTTGCATAGTGCGGCTACCGCAAGTTCCACTCCACATCGGATGCTCTGCTCCGACTTGAAAATGCCGTCTGCGATGCCTTCCTTCGTAGACAGCACTACGCTACGGTGTTTTTCGATCTGGAGAAGGCCTATAATACCGCATGGTGATACGGTATCATGGAGGCGAGGGGATGCCTCCTAATGTTTATATCTGAATTTTTGCGAGATCATCGATTCTGCGTACGTGTGGGGGGAGCCCTTACCGGCCCAATGGAGCAAGAAGATGGTGTCCCGTAGGGATTGTCCTCAGTGTCACACTCTTTGCCCTGAGCATCAACAACATCACCTCGGTGCTACCGGAAGATGTTCTTGCTTTGCTCTATGTGGACGACCTTTCGATCTGTTTTGATGCGGCCCAGATGTCAACTCTGGAGCGTCGACTCCAACAGGCATTGAACTGCATCTCTTGATATGCCAAAGCACACAGGTTTCGGTTTTCCTTGACCAAGACTAAGGTGGTGCACTTCTGCCGCCATCCACGGCTCCACCCTGACCCAGACATGTTTCTTAATGGGATACGCCTGGAAGTGGTTGAATCGCACAGTTTCCTTGGTCTTGTATTTGACCGACGCCTCACCTGGGAGGCTCATGTTCGTAGCTTAGGGTCTCTTGTACCCGCTCTATGGACATTCTTCTTTCCGTGACGTTCAGCGCCTGGGGCGCTCACAATAGGGCTACTACCTTACTTTTTTTTTATCCTTTGTTTGTTCGAAGCTCGACTATGGATGCGAGTTTTATGCATCCGCAGTCGCACGTGTATTGTGGAAGGTGGACTCAATCCACCACACCGGCCTTCGCTTGGCGACTGCTGCCTTCCGCACTTCCCCCATTGAGAGCATACTAGTCGATGCTGGGGAGATGCCACTAGCTCTACGCCGTGCACAGTGCATTATTCACCTGTACGTGCGAGCCCGGTGCCTCCCTCAGTTGCCAACAGCTCTTACTGCATCCGCAGCTGATTTCGACGTGGCCTATGCCGCCGAGAGATGCCAGTCATACTCTAAGCCCTTTGGGTTTAGGGCTAGGAAACTCCTTCGAGAGCTAGGTATAGCTCTCGGGCCGGTGCCGCTCCTGGTTGTGCCCAGGACGCCATCCTGGAGGGTACCACCTTTGGCTATTTGTGGCCACGCCTCTGCTCCCAAAGCTTGTACAGCGTCGGGAGTATTGCGTTCGACCTTTTTAGAGCACACCTCGTGTCACACTGGAACTGTGCCAGTGTATACAGATGGCTCCAAGTCCAAAGAGGGGGGTTGGCTTCCACGCTGTATTCCCTCTGTTTGAAGTCAGCGGGGCTCTGCCAGGCGCTGCGTCTGTCTTCATGGGTGAGCTGGTGGCAATACACCACTTGGTATGGGAGATTACGCGACATGACCGGATTGTGATCTATAGCGACTCATAAAGTGCCCTGAGTGCTCTCTGAGCATTTGAATCTCTGCATCCCCTGGTTCGCGATATTCATGATGCCACGGTTTGCAAGCCGGGCGGATGTCGAGATTATCTTCTGCTGGGTTCTTGGGCATGTAGGATTTGCTGGGAATGAGTGCGCCGATGAGGGTGCTAAAGAGTCTGCGAGGATTCGGCAACCAGACCAGCGTTTCGCTCTTCCTCACACCGACTACATGACAGGAATACAGGCAGTTCTTCGGGCTGCTTGGCAAATAAGATGGGAGATGGTGCACACAAATTTAAAGTTGCATGTTATACAGCCTCAATCCCTTTTCTTGGCCTATCCCATCAATGCCTCAATGATATGTCATTCTCTGTAATTTTTTAATCATGCACATCATCGAGTGCAGCACCCTCTGATGAGCACTTTTCCTGAATTGTACATCACATTTTGGTTTAATGAGTTGAATTTCTTTGTCTAGGGGAGCTTCATTGGCAGGGCCTATTCTGTTACTTTAATGAGTTGGATGGCTATTGCTTGACTCTTGTGGTGGGGTCAGGCTCCTGTATACCACACTGGAGCAATAGTTTTTGAAATAGGTCAAACACAAGGGCATTTCATTCTCGAACATCACCAGATAAATAGAAACCCTCCTATAAAATGAAAATGACACCACCATACTACACTAACTACAATCACAAATGGCTGCATAATAAAAACAACAATATACCACCTCCATACCTAACCTTACTTGCCCACTTCACTGTATCCCATCCAACATTCCTCCATTGGAATCCACTGTGGATTGCTGAACCAGAGTTGCGCTGACCTATAAATAGTCAGGACACCACCCTATCCTTCATGAATACAAAAATAGAATGAACCCTACCCTACTGTGCCCTCTACAACCTACAACTACCTGAAAACTCTATGCATCTTATCCTATCCTGCCCACCTCCCATAGGAATATTAAAAAAAAAGCTGGCACTAGGAGCCATAGTATAACCTACTATGGCTCCTAGTGCCAGCTTTTTTTTTAATATTCCTATGGGAGGTGGGCAGGATAGGATAAGATGCATAGAGTTTTCAGGTAGTTGTAGGTTGTAGAGGGCACAGTAGGGTAGGGTTCATTCTATTTTTGTATTCATGAAGGGAAGGGTGGTGTCCTGACTATTTATAGGTCAGCGCAACTCTGGTTCAGCAATCCACAGTGGATTCCAATGGAGGAATGTTGGATGGGATACAGTGAAGTGGGCAAGTAAGGTTAGGTATGGAGGTGGTATATTGTTGTTTTTATTATGCAGCCATTTGTGATTGTAGTTAGTGTAGTATGGTGGTGTCATTTTCATTTTATAGGAGGGTTTCTATTTATCTGGTGATGTTCGAGAATGAAATGCCCTTGTGTTTGACCTATTTCAAAAACTATTGCTCCAGTGTGGTATACAGGAGCCTGACCCCACCACAAGAGTCAAGCAATAGCCATCCAACTCATTTGTGCTGGTTTGTGCTGGTGAGTCATTTAAAAAAATTTGAGTCAATTTAATACAGTCGCAGAATTGTACAAAGGAGCACGTTTGAAACCCAGTGTCTTCAGCCTTTTCATGCATGGGTGCAATCATAGTCACCTCTACAATGGTTATACTCTCCCCTCTCATAATGCATTCTTTGCCATTTTTACTATTCATTCTCCTTTGTTTTCATTCTCTTCTTTACTTAAAAGTGACCATCTCCATATTAATTTGCCATGCGGTATCAATGATAGGCATTCCAGTTTAGTCATACTTATTAAATTCCAGATTCTGGTACTATGAGGGAAGTAATTCAGATATGGGTGCCATATAGTTTGTCTTTTTAACACATTTATTTAGAGCACTGTGCCTACATGTGGGTCATGAATAGTTTACAAATATGTTACTGTCATGGTATAGAGAGCCATTGCATTTTAGGGTTAAGGCATTAAATTTATCCATATGTATATAAAATATATTGCATTGTATTATAAAGCATTATACAAAGACCATTTCGCTTTTATTGGTAACCATATTGCAGCTGACATCTGAAAGATCGTGTGCCCTCCCAGCCACTGTTCCAACATTTGTATGCCCTCCTCATCCTAATGCCTGCAGGAGGATCTGTAACTAATATATCTTGCACATTAAAATTTTTAGGTTTGGTAAAGGCAGTAATGACCAGGTCATGGAGACAGATGAGAGAGGATCATTCTTAGACAGAGGGGCTTCCTTATCTATGCATTTAAGACAGATGGCTAATGTAGAGTTAGGAGTCACAAGTTTGCAGGTATGTGGTTTGTTTATTTTGAGCCTTTTTTTCCAATTGATGGGCATTGGCATTCATCACTGTTATAAAATGGATTAATAGTAGGATAGGTAGCTCTTGTGGCTTTCCTTTACCCCCTTCCAAGGTCATATGATACAATGGAGTGGTTTTTATTTCAGAATAGTTATCAGGTTCAAATTTTTAAATATGTGGATCTGGTAAAGGAGGTAAAAAGTGGGAATCTGGTAAAGGTCCAACCTTACCAAAATCTTCCTTCCGTCACTATATTTCCCATTCCTTTGCCTTCCTTTCCTTACTATATTTCCCCTTCCTTTGCCTTCTTTACTACATTTATCAGCATTTAGAAATTTTTAAAATTTGGATCTGTTGACTTTAAAACTGCCTCATGTAAATAAGCAGTTGATATCCCATTGAGGTTATTTTTACTTCCTATACTTTATTCATTATCAAATTTTGTTGATAATACAGAAATTTTCAAATCACTTGTTTTTTTTTCTTAATGTGACCATTTTAAAGTTTTGAGGTGTGGGTATGCTTTAAAGTGGAAGATTAATGGCCAAGAAAAATATGTAAACTCTTAATTAGACCTATCACTGCAGAGTTACATACCCAACATTTTTAATGCAATTGGTATTTAGCCTCATATTATTGGAAATTTAAATCTAATGATATTTATTGAAGGAACGTTATTCCCTGGTTAAACTTGACGTTTATATATAAAGTTTTCTTAATGAGTAATATTCTTATTATTTTTATTTTTCATTCCTACGCCCTGTAAGGAGCGTGGCAATTTGCCATCCTGGTCGCCGTGCTGACGGGACTTAGCACCCCATCCGACCCTAGCTGAGCCACTTCTTCTTCCTTCAAAACACTTGTTTCCTCGCTTTTCATACAACCTCTCCCACAACTTTCTCTGGTCAGCCTCTAATTTCACAGGGTAGATGCTGACCTTCCTCTCAGCCAACTGTCCTGCATCAGGGCTGAGGGGGGAGGGGACAATGTTCCCTAACCCCTGAGCTGCGGTCTGGGGTGGCTGATTTTTAACAACCTGCTTCATCCCCACCCATACCTTCCTCACATCCCTTTTCCTCTCCTCTTCACATTCTATCAATTTTATGCCATGTTCAAGGTGGAGCCGCCATGCCGATGGACTGCCAGGCCACCATGCGGGAAGGGTGGTCCAAAATGGCGGCGCCTGGCTCTGCCAGGCCTGTAAGCACCTCTTGCAGTGCGGGCCACTGCAAGAGGTGATGAGCTATTGTGTCCTGTAGCACAAATAGGGTCACCATGCCCAATGATGAAAATAAAAAAACCCCCAGCCCCCAACTTCCCCAAGAACATCAACAGAGCCGCCCTCGGGCAGCTCCACCGAAAAATGGAGGTCCACCCCCTTGTGCTTGCTCAGGGGACCCTCCATACTTCTTTAACCGGAGAGGAGGCTTACTCCTCTCCTACGCCTACAGATGTAGGGGACTTCCCTTCACCCCTTTCTCTGGAAGTGCTTTCAGGCACCTCCCTATTTCAAGCGGCAGTCCCTCCTTTGCTTTCTAAGGGGACTGCCAAGAAAGCCAGCAGGCAGCCCATTGCCGACCGCCCCTCATGTAAGCGGCTCGGTAGGGCAAACCCCCTTAGGGGGGAGAGGGAAGCCAGGCCCCTTCGGTCGCTTCCCTCAAAAGACCTGCTGGCAAGAATATTAAACCTTGCCGGGGTCAAGGCCTTTGCCTCCCCATAAAAGACTCATGATGCTGCCAAGGGGACCTGCGATCTCCTGGGAGGGGATGGCCAACTGGAGGCCCCTCCTGTGATAGACATGGTCCTTGAGGAAAACCAGCCTCAGACGGTAGGGCCTTCCATGGGGGGGGAATCCGGGCTCGGCGCCAAGCACCGAACCCGAATCCGCCCCTATGCAAGTTCCTCCTCAAACAGCTGGGGATTCTCAGGCAGTACAAGGAGGGGAGGGATCTCCTCTGGATGATGCCCCTGCGAACACCAGGAACTTATCCATTTCGGAGAAGGACCTGGCTGAGGCCGGTACATCTGGCCTAGGGGCTTCTACCGGTGGGGGTGAGAAGCAGGTTCATTCCCTGCCCTCCTCTCCAAAAAAGAAAAAGACAAAGAAGACTCGGGGCTCCTCTCCATTCGCGGGGGCTGCGGGGACGGATGGGTCTGCTGCCACTCTGGCAAGCGACCAAGCCAAGATTGGCACATCCGGCCCCTCTGCCCCCCCCGGTTGCGGAGCCCCTGACTAAGGCCAAAAGTGCACAGGGCGGAGCCTCGATGACATCGGGGCCACAGATTCAGAGGTTACCTGGCGTTTTCGAGCCCGCTGGCTTCAAACGCTTCCTCGTTATTCGCTCCACTGATGGCACCATGTTGTCCAACGGCAACATGATCCATCAGAGGAGAGGATTAGCTAGTGCAATTGGTAGAGAGCCGAAGGTGACTCGTTTCTCGGACGGGAGCCTTCTGGCGAATGCGGCGAATCCCGCCGAGGCGGCCAAGATAAGTGCTCTTCGGACACTTCATGGCACCCTGGTGAGTGTGACGCCGCACTCTACCATGAACTTTGTGAAAGGAGTAGTTTATGCGAGGGAACTTGTTGACTACTCCATTGAGGACATCACACTAGAGCTGGCCGACCATGGGGCGGTCAAAGTCGAACATGTGATGAGAAAACAGGGAGGGCCTCGAGACCCACCCCTACACTCTTCGTCACGTTCGACTGTGACAAGCTCCCGGAGTCGGTGCATGCCAGTTGATACCGCTACCGCGTGAAGGCATTCGTGCCACTGCCGTGGCTGTGCTATTACTGTCACCGCTTCGGCCATACAAATCGCTCATGTAGACGTGCAAAGTCGGGGTCACCCGAAGTCTGTGTAAATTGCTCCAAGGTCGCACACGATAAGTCCAAATCGTGTGTGGCCAAGTGTGTCAATTGCGGAGAGCCGCACCTCGCTTCTTCGAAGCAATGTAGTGCATATCTCCTTGAGAAAGAAATCCTGGCCATTCAAGCCCAGGATCGACTCTCATTCCGCGAGGCTAAGGACTTGGTCCTGGCGCGCCCGCCTCTGCCTGGGAGGTCATATGTCTCAATAGTTAGAAAGGCACCCTCTGCTCCTGGCCCATCCAGGCTAACGAGCACGGTTGTTTCCGCGCCCATTCGGAGCCCTTCTGCGGGCTCTACTCAACCCGGGCGCTCCCCTGGTAAAGCTGGCGGCAAAAAGGGTTCATACCCAGCCCCAGCTAAAACCAGGGCTCCCCCCCTCTTCCCCCAGCGTGACCGTTTCCCGTAAGGCGAAACGGCCACGCGCCTCCACTGAGTCGTTAGACTCACAGGAGGCAACACCCCTGAAGATGGTCGCTAGGCCATCTTCCGGGGTTCCTAAAGCTGTCCTCCGAAAGGAGGACAGCAACAAAGGAGCTTCGGCTCCTTCGCCCGCGCCCCGAGGTGGAGCGAGTGGCTCGGAGACGGTGGTTCCTCGAAAAGAGGGCTCCCCCCCGCCTTCGAAGTCGCAACGCCCGCCTAAGGTTTCAAGGCGGAGGGAGGAAAAGACTTGCATGGCGAGCCCAACTTTCCCCAATAAGTCCTCGAAGGTGACAGCGCCTTCAGCGCTTTGTCCGGCCAACAGCGCCTGGGGTTCTTCCCCTGGGAAGTGTACGACCATTCCCGTGAGGGTCTTCAGTTCGAGGAGGGCCTCCGCGTCTCCTCCGAGCTAGGCCTGCAGGCCATATTCCTTCAATGGAATTGCCGTGGACTCCGGGCCAAATGGGAGGAGCTGCGGAGGCTCGTCTCGTCCCGTTCCCCGTTAGCTATCTTTTTGCAGGACACCATGCTAGGCGCGTGCTCCCTGCCTGCCCTCCCGGGGTATAAGGGTCTTGCGACCCCACCGCAGCGGGATGCGCGGTTTACACCCGGCATGATGTCTCCGTTCTTCCTTTCTCTTTAGATACCTCCTTTCAGGCAGTGGCTGTGCAGCTGCACTTTGATAGGAGGTATACTATCATTTCTGCGTACATTCCACCGTCAGGTGACTTCGACGCGGGGGACTTCCGTTGCGTCGTGGCACGGTTGCCGAGACCCTGAACGGCAGGCATCATCTCTGGGGAGATTACTCAATCAATCCCAGTGGACAGGTCCTTTCCGATCTGATTGAAGAGCTTGAGATAGGTGTCCTAAACGTGGATGAGTTTACGCATCACTGTCTCAGAACTGCTTCATTTTCTTGCCTTGACCTATCTTTGTGCTCTTTGGATGCACAGCCTGATTTTGATTGGGGGGTGGTCGATGACCTCCATGGTAGTGATCACTTTCCCATTCAAATATCATTTTCAGGGCAACTGCTGCCTGAGAGACCACCTTGGTGGTGCTTGGCGCGGGCGCGGTGGCCTGCATTTCAGGAAATGACTGAATTCTCTATCTCAGTCGAAGAGTTTAGGTCGGTAGATGAGGCCGTTGAGTTCTTCTCCGGCAACCTCATCGCCGTGGGCCTGACTACTATTCCTAGGACGTCTGGTCGTTTTGCACGCCGACCACTACCATGGTGGTCGGCCGAGTGTGAGACGGCCCTCAAACAGAAGTGTTATGCCTACATGCGCTATAAGCGCCGCCCAAATGATTTCACTGTCGCTGAATTTCGTCGGGCTAGGGCTATGTTCTGGTATATTTCGAAGTACGCCCGCCGCTCTTCTTGGCGTGCATACGTGTCTCCCAGACTGTTTGGCACATTCTTGTCGAATGTCACAGTCTGGGTGATCTTCGCGAACGATACCTGTCCCGGTACCGGGATGGGCGGGGTCGCTACCCCCTGTCCCTTGTACTCGGGATGAGTGCGTGCATCATGACAGGTGGACTTGTTGACTTTTTGGGGGAGGCCGGCCTTCTCCCTTGTATTTAACTTGTTTTTTGTTATTGCTTTTTTTTTTTGTAGGTCACAAGCTCCTGCGCCGGGGGGAGGGGGATCTCCCCCCGACGCAGAAGCTTGCTTCCTGATTGTTATCCCCTTTTTATTGTTGTTTCTGTTATTTTTTGATTTTAAAGTAGCCTAGAACTGGCCTGTTTGTTTGCGGCGACTTATGCTCAAGTGGGCAGTCGCCAGATAGCCCCTGGAAAAAAAAAAATCATTCCTATGTTTGGAGTAAGTATTTGAGAGCCAAGCCCATTTTGAAGCAGCTGCCCAGAGGCCTTTAAGAAAGAGATCAATAATACAACTTTTTTCATCATTCACATGAAACTGACATGAGCACTTAAGCTCCCTTGATCATAACCCTCATTCTAACTATGTCAGTTGAATGTGACATGGCATAATTAGGGTAAGCAGGTTTGAGGATTAGCCTATAACAGAAATCAATTTCAGAGGTTTCCTCAAAAAAAGGGACAGATTGTGAACCCTGTTGAGGAAGTGTATAGTTTTATCGATTGGGGCTACTGCCCAAGATCATAAATAGACATGCCACCATCTATGCTATGGAGGATGCAGTCACAAATTAAAAAAAAAACAAGGAGCCAGCACCCCCGGGTAGAGGCAGTTGATTCAGACTTCATCCATCAAGTCTGCCATTAGTCTTGCCTTGGAGGATCCCTACCCGGGCCCATCCTTTCATTATCATTCATCCATCCTATCATCTGCAGTTCTGGTTTGCCGGGGCACAGGGCTGCATTACGGCAGAGGACGCTCCTTTCTGATTTTTCAACCCACTTACCTGCACTTAACACATCACTCATCAAATACATTTTCACTCACGTAACATAACATAAAATTTGAATTAAGAAAGAAGACCAGAAGAAAAGAAGAGGAACAGCAATGGCCAAGGACCTCCTCCCCTCTGTGAAGATGGATACGACCAAGAGAGTCCCTTTTAGGGCTCTCCCTGACCAAAAGTGAAATATGCCACATCCTCTTCGCCAGATTAAAAGTTGCCTTGATTGCACTGTGCTCTGAATCAAAGGATGTGGAAGAGCTCCTTTCATTGAAGGGAGCAACTGCACTTAAGAAAATAGAACTGTAATCATGACACTTCCCTCTATCCCCCGGTAGCAGCAAATAGGAGCATCGTCTACAAAAAGATCGAAAGCTGGATTGGGGAAAGACTGCTGGAAGAAATCAAGGCAGAAATATAAAAAAATCACAACATGGGCCAAAATTAAAGAACCTCTGAAATTCAACAACTACACCCCTATCTTCAAAATACAGTTTAAATCAATGGAAATGATAACCAAGGCCAAAACCGAGGAGTTAGTCACCTTCAACATGAGGATTCCCTCAGATAACATTAAACAGGAGAAGTTCCATAACATTCAGATATGCTTCTCCTGCTACAGACTGGAAAACTACACATGCTACTGTCGTAGAATTCCCCCCCCCCCTTTTTGTTCTATCTCTAAGAGTGCTAAGTGAGTCTAATATATTTATATTATAAGAATATCTTAAAGAACAGAGCCGTTCTCAAACACGTAAGGATATATATAAGAGAAACGAACATTAATCCCAAAATAAACTTATATTTTACCTTTATCAATTGAATACATGACTTTTATACATTAACTACAGCAATACTCTGAATATTATCCTAAACAAAAATTAATTAAATTAGTTTACCCACAAAAATTGGTTAACGTTTTCTCTATACACAATAATAATGTAAGAATTAGGCTTACGCACTCATGTGGAGTTTAAAGGCCTCAGAAATGTTATTGACTCTTGACGCGTGCCGCCGGCCAGATGTAGATGAGTGAGATCACACGGTTGTTTTGGCAAGGGTGGCAGCTGGGGGGTCCACACGTTCTTCCGGGGGGGGGGGGGTTCTTCCAGGATGAGAACCAATACGGTGCTTTATGTATGCAACACCTAGGCAGGAGTGGTCTCTCTGGCGAGAGTGAGTCGAACTTGGTTCTTAAATCAAGTTAACTTGGAGTGCGGTGTGATCACCGAGTAACGAGCTTGAGGAGAAGCTTTTCTCCTTCGTTACTTATTTCCTTATGGATGAGGACTGAACTCGGGGAGGGTCTTATTCAAGGGCAAGGATAACGGAGGAGGGTTTCTCTGGCGAGAATAAGTTACTTAAAGTTCGGTATGGCCACCGAATAACGGGCTCAAGGGGGGGAGCCTTTTCCTTCTTCTTTTCTTAATTCCTCAAGGACGAGGAATACCCCTGGTGTTTAAGGTGCACCAGGATATGAGGAGTCTCTCTGGCGAGAGTAAGTTGAACTTACCAAAGTTAACTTATCGTTTGGTTTCATAACCAGGGACTTAGCTCGAGGATGAGCTTCTTCTTAGCCCCTTAAGGTAGGTAGCCCGGCCTCTCTTGCAGGGTACTTCTTGGTCTGTCGAGCCAAGTACACTACCTCTCCAGTCTCGGTAGTTCGGTTTGATCCGAAGACTTCGTCATCTAGAGACTGACGTATACTACCTCGATTTTCCTCAGAGTTCCTCATTTATACCTCGTCACCCCACTGGGGGAGTGGTAAGGGGGGAGGGGCTTGAGGACGGCCCCAGGAGAGTTCTTTTTCCAACAGTTTTTCACACGAAGTCAAACATCGGCTCCTCGTTAGCCTTCGAGATTGGGAGAAACACGTCTCCAATTTCTTATTTGACGTGAAACTGGATCTCACTCTCCTGGGGGAGATCTTACATTTTGACCTTTAGGGTCTTTCATGGCACCGAGTTGTGCCGCACTACGGTTAAGCACTGAACCCGCCGATGCCTTCGATGGATGTCTTTGCGGTAACTGCCTTGTGACTGCACCAAGAGTGAATGTGGGGGGGGGGGGGACCATTCCCCTACAGCTACAATTGCCCCAACAAAAACAAAAAGGTTTGTTCAGAATGCGGTCAAGAGGGTCACCACTTTAAAGAGTGTGCCTCAAACTAAAAAAAATGCATCAACTGCGGCGGAGAACACCTGGTGATGGCCCTTAACTGTCCCAAAAGGAAAGAAATAATCAAAAGGAAGGAAGAGGAAGCAAGAACCCGTCGCAACCAGAGCTACACGGCTGCAGCTTCCAAATCAACACCACAGCAACCTTAAATAGTGATATGAACGTGAAAATACTAACTTGTATTATTCATGGACACATTACTAACATGGGGAATCCAGACTGCTATGAGAAGGAGCTGAACTCTTTGATGGTCCAAGCCAACAATCTGTTGACTGTTTAAAGTACCAAAACCCCCTAACTCGGCAAATTTTTTTTAATATGGCAGTCACCTAACCAAAAACTTCACCCCATGGAAGTGAAGAGAAGCAGGTATCATCTGAAGAAGAATCAGATGGGACCCAAGAGGAAAAGACTAATGACTCCCAATCCGAAAGTGCCTCAAGAAGTAGGTCAAAAACCTCCAGCCTCATTAAGAAAAATAAAAACAATAAGAAAAAACCCATGGAAACAATCACAGAGGAAAACCCCAACCATCCACCCACAAAGTCCCTAATAGAGACCCAAGACTCCAAAAGAGAGAGATCAACATCTAACCATGCATAGAAACAACCTTAGAATCTTAAGTATTAGCACTGATGGGTGGATAACAAAAAGAGTGCAGTACAGGAACATTTTTTGAAACATCGATGCAGATATAATCCTAATGTCAGAACAGGGAGTCAACACTAATAGTGAGCCTATCAAGATATGGAACTATTAAGTGTTGACAGTAAACCACTCGCAAGAAGGATATGATGGAGCAGCCATTGCGGTAAAAAAGGGAATACAGTTCAAGCAAATTTAAGGTAGAAATGAGTCTGGGAAAAATGTTTGCCACATGTTATCAACCTCCGAGACGCAACTATTTGCTGAACCAGACTATCACAAGTATATTCAGGTGGAGGGTTCCCACCATTCTAATGGGGGATCTAAATGCTTGATGGTGGAGTCCAGGTATACTCAGACGAATGGAATAGGCAGATGCTTAAACACCCTCTTGGACAGGAACATCGTCCAGAGACTGGGCCCCGACTTTCCAACCTTCATCACAGAAAGATCAGCTACCAAGCCAGACATCTGCTTGGCTAATTTCCTCCTCCTCTTCAATTATCTCATGACCCTGGAGGTTATTCCTTGTGGCGATCATATAAGGATTAACCTACAAATCAACATTAACCCTATATTAATTCCAGCCTGCACAAAAGACTACAAAATGGTGAATTGGGATAATTACAAGCTCTTGCTCAGTAACTACATTCCAGCAAATTTGGAGGAAGCAATGCTTGGAGAAATTGATGAAGAAATCGAAAGGTTGGAGGACCAGTTGATAGATGCGGACAGACAATCCAAAACCCCAAACTGCATATCAAGTAATATCTGCATACAAATGGATCGATCATATGAAAGGTTTACACTGTGAACTGAATGAGTTGTATCAAAGAAGCATCTTCACAGGAACTAAAAATACTGATTTACAAACAGCAAGAACAAAGGGGGAATGAGGCTATCGAAGAAGACCTAGAGGAATGCCTCATGAAGGAAAAATGGAGCTAGAAGACTCAGAGGGCTAACTAAAATCAGGGGAAAATGAAATAGAGGAGATTCCCAGAGAACACTGGGAACTGATTTTCAAAATCAGTGAAGATGAAAATGAAGATTTTGATATTGATTTTGAAAATCAAATTATAGACGAGCTCAACGAGATCATAGATAAGATGCATCTGAACCAGCATGTGATCAAGGGTGAAGATGAAGAAGAGGATAAAGTGATGCTAGAAGAACTAGAAAGCACGCTTTACTCTTTTAAGCAAAGAGCAACAGGTCGGTCAGGGCTGATGAAGCTCAACTTTGTTAAAGCACCAAGATGCCTACAGGATGGTATGCTCATTATCTTCAACGCCTACCTTAATGGAGGCTACTTTCCCGACATATAAATCACCAAAAATGATCTTTATTGCCAAGCCTGGAAAATCCCCATTGAGAAAGGAGAGCTATCACCCAATATCCCTTCTGGAAATTGGGGGGAAAACTCTTTGAGAAGATCCTGAATAGAAGACTCGTCAATCACTTGGAAGAGAACTCGCTTTACAACAACCAGCAATACGGATTCAGGAAGAACAGAAGCATCGAGATGGCAATAAATGCCATCACAGAGAAAATTGCACAGGTGGAAAATGATCGGAGCTATATTGACATTGTATGAAGAGATGTATCCAAAGACATTTGATAAAGTCTGGATAAGGGGTATGCAATACAAAATCCTACAACTGAGTCTAAACCCAGGAAACATGTTGCCGGCAGGATTGCCCCAAGGTGAGTGCCTCTCACTGACTCTATACTCGATATATATACTAGACATGCCCAAGCCCAGCAACCCCTGGAATCTAAATATTCAATTTGCCCATAATATAAGTCAAATCATTGTTAGTGGATATCGCAATGAGCCTATGCAAGCTCGCATGACTGCTGAGGAGATAAGAAATATCAATGACTATGAGAAGAGATGGAAGATCCGAACCAATGGTTATAAATTTAAAATTGTCCTGAAACTAGCAAATGTGAGAATGGGAGATACACGATACCCCTACACGAATGAGTGCAATGTACTTGGGATGAAAATTACCTCTATTGGGTACAGAAACCATGTCTCAGATCGGATCAGGAAAGCGAAATCGGGAACCAGAACCCTCTACACATTTAGAAATCTAAACCTGAGGAATAAAAGGAAGATATACATGGCTCTAGTAAGATCAACTCTAATTTATCCTTCAACATCTCTCTTCAGTGTCTCAAATATGGCACAAAAAGAGTTGCAAAGAATACTGAATAAGTGCGTGCATATTATCACAAACACATGCAGAAAGGAAAGGAAGAAGGTAGTAGAATTATACAGAGTGGTTGAGATCACCGCATAACATTTTACTAAAAGCAAGAGCAGAAGCCATGAAAGAAAAAAATAACATCTAATACCACCGGCGAGATCAGAGCACTCCTAGATAAAAATAAATGAAATCCACGCCATGCAAGATTCCCAAGCAGCGGCAGCAAGCAGAGAAATGAAGTTGTCCCGTTTGATGCATAAGAAGACTAATCCAAGCACTACCAAAATGACAACCAGCAATGAAAATTCCCACCCGATTTAGACTAAAAACCTGAACAAGATAAACTCAACCCAAGAAGACTACCAAAGAGAAACAAGAGCAAACAGGAAAAAAAAAGAAATTATGAAGAGCGTAACAAACAAACATCCAAAATGATAATATGAAGAACCACATCAACATTAAGCAGTAATGATGAAAACAAAAAATAACAAGTAACTCAAATAACATAGAAATGTAAGAAATACATATTAACAACAGTGAATAGATAATTAGCCAAGTATACATCAAGGACATAAAAAGAAAATACAAATAATTGAATTCAAAGGCTTGAATGCCCAAAACTCATACATAAAGTCATACATAAAACAAAGAAAACAACGATGATACCAACATGAAAGAGTAACCTGATCTCCAGGCAACTTTGCAATAATTGCAACTCTTATACTTCCTTCATCTTCACTATCCCCCCTCCCAATCATTCTTGTACACTACTATCTCTCACATGCACATACTCACCACTTCCCACTGATTGATTGATTATTTATTTTGTAGGACACTTTCAATACGCTAGCTTATGTCAACTTAAAGAGGGATGAAGAAGGAGAACTAACAAAGGTGAGCTACATCTTTCTTTTCTTATTAATGGTGTTAGTCAATACTTCTGAAATTGTGAGTACAGAAAGTTTTGCCCAGAGGCATTCACCAGATGGGCTCTTTAAATTTAAAAACACATAAAAATCCCCAGATACTTTGAGATGTTATTTGAATAATATTGGTCCAAGTAGTTTTGTTTCCTTAAGATTTGTCAGTTTAAGTTTATTCTTTCAACCTGTGCTTCTTGGACAAACTCATTTCCGGAGGTTTACAGAATGTCCAGCCTTAGTTTTTAGGTCTGATTTCATTCATTGTTACAGTTTATATTATCTCTAACCTTCTTCATTATTTCTGTTCATCTTTATTGTATCATTTCTCTATAGTCATCTGTTGCTTCCCCTTCCAGGATAAGCATATTTTTCTTAGACAGGGCTCTGACATATGCTCATGTCATAGAATGAGAAAACATAATAGGTTGCTTTAGGGGTCTATTTATAACTTTTATCAGATTATTATACGAGGGGGTATCATTAAGTTTTGTGAATTGGTAGGGCAAAACAGAGGAAGGGGGATGGCTGTTTGTGGGGGTGTTAGGACAAGTTATGATAAGTCAGGACCTGCAGCCGACACTCCTGCCTCGTCTATTTAAGAAGCAGTAGCTGGTCGCAGATCGTCAGTTACGAATTTTTCAACAATGGAGAAGGTTGAGCACCGCGCAGTGATCAAAGTTTTGACCAAGGAAGGCAAGAATGCAAAAGAGATCCATGAACGCATGATTGCAGTGTATACCGACACCGCCCCTTCCTATGCAACCATTGCTCGCTGGAATAGGGAGTTCGGCCATGGTCGTGAGTCCCTTGAAGATGACCTCCGTCCAGGACGCCCATCAGACGTGACCAACGAGGACAATGTGGCCCGTGTGGAGAGGATAATCCTCGAAAATCGACGGGTGAAGGTCGAAGAAATCGAGCGAGAACTTTGAATATCACATAGAAGTGTTATCAACATCTTCCACGACAATTTGGCCATGACCAAAGTCTCTGCCCGTTGGGTCCCTAGAAACCTCACGCCCCATGATCAACTTCAATGTCGTCAAAGTCTGCAAGGCCAGAGTTGCACAAGCTGCCCTGCGTGAGTGCGGATTCGAGGAGCTCAACCATCCTCCCTATAGTCCAGATCTGGCCCCTAGCGACTACTTTTTATTCTGCTAGCTCAAGGCTGCACTGCATGGACGCCGGTTTGGGGATGATGAAGATGTCCAGTTCGCTGTCCAGGAGTGGATTGAACAGCAGTCGGGAGATTTCTGGTTGTTGTGAATTTGAAGCCTCAGGGACAAGTGGCGCAAGTGCATTGAAGTCGAGGGTAGTTATATTAAAAAATAATAAAACACTTTTCCTTGTATCTCATTTCCTTATATCCGAATTGCAAAACTTATTGACCGCCCCTTTTACAAAGCTTGTTCTGAATGTGGTATTTTGTTTAAACTTAGTTATATTGTTAGAATGTATAATCATTACATTGTGATTTTCTTAAGTAACTCTGGCTTTTTTTTCAGATGGTTCATTCTTTGGATAGTAAATTAAAAATGTACAGCTCTCTCATTGAAGAGATGTCTGGCATTGTAAAGAGTAGCTACAAAAAGTTCAAAGAAGAAAAATTGAAAAGTAATCGGGAAATAAGTAGCAAAAATTTAATCCTGGATTTTAGTCATTCATCAAACAGAAGGAAACAGCATGAATACTACCCTTGCTGTATTATTCCGGACCATTATTTGGTGTAAGTAATATTGGGTTCCCATTTCTCCTAGCACTTATACCACAGAATATGTACTTTCCAATAAATTGTCCCCTGCAGATACTTGAAGGGGCAGCACATCCTCCTGGTTCCAGTGCCCAAGTTCCGAACTTAGTTTAGAGAACTTGGGCTTTATTCCTCTGAGACCTCTTGATTTTACCCTCACTTCAAACTTTGTATCTCAACCTCTTCTCAACATGGGTGACTGTCCTCGTGGCTATTGTTTGGAGGTTATAATGCTTTCTTTTGCCCAATACCTGAAGGAAGGCTTAGGTTAAAGTGGTAAGTAGACAACAGGACCAGTGTTTCCCCAGGAATCAGGTCAGCCCTTTGGTTGCATGACAAAGAAAACGAGAGATGGCAGACAAGAATGTAAAGTTTTGTGGCATCATGCTTCAACTTTTCCAGTGGACATACCCCCTCCCCTCCTTATGGCCTGTTGCCTCCAAATTGGATGCGCTTGCATGATGGAGCAATCCCCTGTATCTTTGTATCAAGACTGCTTGATCCCTCAGATGGTAATACACCTTTTAGCTCAATGCCCCTAGTCTGGTTGAGCTTTATGCACATGACCTGTCCTTGTATTGCAACAGGTGGGATTACTACCTCCTGTTCCTTGGAAAGGACTCTTGCGCCCTGGAGGGAGCGGCCTACTCTGGGACATGATTGTGTTTTGTAGATGTGTGTTTTTTCTGTGTGTGTGTGAGGTTGGTCCTTTTTTTGTTTTTAGATTTAGAGCAACCTGGCACAAAAAGTAGGCCTTTTTATGATTTTGGCGGTTGTGACCTAACTGCCATGAGAAAGTAAAATAATAAAAAAATAATCAACAAATTGATTTCATCTTCATTTCTCTGACTTGTTTTAGGTATAACCCACATTTTGGTACTAATATCAATACTGAGCTATGGTGCGACTCAGGATTAGAACAGGAGAGTCTTGATAGCCAGAAAGAAGTGTTTTTCACCCCTATGAAGCTAACAGAAGGTATTTTATCTTCCTGCATGTCCTAATAGAT
Source organism: Ceratothoa steindachneri (assembly GCA_963969495.1). Classification (NCBI taxonomy): domain Eukaryota; kingdom Metazoa; phylum Arthropoda; class Malacostraca; order Isopoda; family Cymothoidae; genus Ceratothoa; species Ceratothoa steindachneri. Next base: position 151,121,650 of record OZ018319.1, read on the forward strand.
CTTAGGCAGCAGCCATCCAAAAGTGTGTTCATTACACCCGGATATCTGTTTTTACTCTTTCATGGATGTATCATTTTTCTATTTGCTTTGGTTTCATTTAGATAGTCTACTAAAAGAGGAAATAGAGAAGGAAAATTGGGAAGGGTGATTAGATTTGAACTGCTGATTTTGTGTGTTGCTGTGATCAACCCAATCCATTTGAAGACACTGCTTTTGGAATCCACCAACCACTACACTTCTTTTGTAAAGTTGAGGGGGAGGGGAAGTTTTAGGAGAGTTGCATGCCCTTCCTCATTGTTCCCCAAGTAAGCCTCTTGTATACTTGGGTTATGTACTTTCTGTATATTTTTGCTACTTTCATTATATTCATTGTCACTCATATTCATTATATACTAAATTCTCTCGGGGTAAGGGAGTGCCATGGGCCTTGTCCAGTTAAGCTGATTAATTAAGTATGCTTGATTCCCTTGTAAGTACATGATATAATTGGCATTGATGTGCACCAACCCCACTTTGTAGGGATACATTTGGTGTTGAAATCTTTCTAGTGGAGATGGTATCATTGGATCTTTTTTATTAATGACCCATCCACTGACAGTGTATTGGTATACATCAGTTCCATAGAATAGAATAAAAAATATTAGGATAGAAAAAGGCCTCCATAAAGCAAATTGGGGCAGGTAAGGCTCCCAACCTAATCCAAGATCATTGGTTACTATTGGGATTATTTTATAGTAGAGTGGGCTCTCAATCCAGCCTCTTAAGCAGTTTCATGGGTTGTATTTAGTTTCATTGTATGATACAGGATGGTAATATTCTTTCACTGTATGGCTGTATTTTTTTTATCAAATCTTGTATGCATTATTTTGCAGTCAGTTATTGTAGTTCTTTTTTAAAGATATTTGTTTCCGTGGGCTATTTCATTATTTTTGTTAATCATGTTTCAGTGTTTTCTGTTAATCATCATCTCTACCCAAACCTGAAGTGGCAGTTCTTTATGTCAGCGAGTGGAGTTCATACCGAATTTCCTGCTCACAGATCTGGTGGGTACTTTTCTGATTCTATAGAATCTTTCCTTACTGAGACTTATCTATTTCAAATTCCTCTGAGAAGAGGCATGGGTAGTAAGTAAATAGATTTTTATACCGTGCTCCTCAAGGTCACAAACCTTCTCTGCGTACCTAACCATTGGCAGACTAGCGAAATGCTGGGGGGGCATTCCACATTCCTTTCAAAGTTTGATCCCCATTTCCATCATTTTTCATTTTTCTTATAGAATTGTTGCCTCATTTATTTATCTTCCATCTAAATCAAGTAAAATCTAGTTACTTAGGAGATTTTGTTCTTAAATCCCCAAACCACATAGATGTTAAATTATGTTATATGTATTTTTTGGGGGAGGGGGTCAGGGATATGTTTTTATTCATTCTGTTCTCACCTATAACCTGTAAAAATGATTGCTTAAAAGCGAACAAGGCAATTGGTATTGGTCACCAGGGACAAGTTCATTAAATGGACTAATAATGAAGAGGGGGGGGGGAGATTGGGAGAAATTAAATGGTAATATAACTAGTAAGAATGAGTGGATAAGTTGTTCAACTTCTAACCCCAGAGGTACTAGGTTTAATCCCAGTGACAGTTGTCACAAAATTTCAATTTTTGTGATGGACTGGCTACTTATTGGTGGATATGCTGTGCCTATCCCCGCGTGGGTAAATCCTACTCATCATAACATGGCTGTCTTTTCCTTACCATTTTCCCAGCATAGCATATCCACTCCTCCGCCTGATGTGGAACTGTTGATAAGGGACCGATGATGTAACTTACCTTAGTAAATGCTCGTGCTTGAAGAGTACTTTATCTCAAGGTTCCAAGAACAAGCCTTGGAGCTTGGACATCTCAAAGGTTAAACCTGATCTGGGATTTTGCAAGAAAGAACTAAAGGTGATTAGGGGGAGGGTCTAAGTTTCCCTTTTCCGATGAGGGATGAATTAGTATGGTACTAGTGCTGATTGGAATAGCATTAATGGTTGGGTTAAGTATTCTTTTCTTGACAGGGACGAGTATAGGGTCGGATTGTGGCCAATCCAGTCGGCATCACCATATTTATGAAAAGACGATTCGTTCCAATGGAAGAAACATCGTCTTACTCTTTGATCTTGGACACACGCTTCGACCAAGACTGTTGTTGACAGCCAAAGGTATAGGTAAGTGGGACTCGCTGCAGCTCTAGTTGGAGGTTCTCTTTGACCAATATTCTTTGTTGCTCTATTTGGAGGATTGCTTTTGGCCAGTGGTTTGCAGAGTTAAGTTTGATCACTGAGTTTGCACACTACTTAATGAACTGGTGATGTTCACCCCTGCAAAATGACCTGTCTTGCAACTTGTTCTTCCAACTTCCCAGCACCCTAAAGTAGATTATTTAGGCTATGTACTTTCCACACTTTTTCCCATGTGCACCTGAAAGAGGGTGGATGTCATAATTTGAGTAAAGCCTTTACTACCCTTGAAACCTGGTGGAATGATGGTCCATCCCCATCCAAGTGTGTACCTGCAAAGGGGTTCTTGATTTGGGCCAGTATGCCATAGCTGACCTCTGGAAAATTGCATGTCCGCCATGCCCCATTACTTGCAGGAATAGCTGGGGCTATATATCTTGCTCGCATTTCAATTCCTCCTTTCTGCCATTTTCTTTACAAACAATGGGGGATGTCCTTGTTGGTTTTTGCTTAAAAAATCACACACCCAATTTGACTTCAAAAAAAAAAAATTTTTTTTAGGAAATTCTTAAAAAAATATTGGTTTGTTTTCTTCAACTTGATAGTTGTTGGTTCAAAGGCTGTATGTGGGTCTGATAGAACTAGAAATAGAAGGTGTAATGAGGATGTAAAATGTGAAGTGGACAGTTAAAGAGAGATGTATTTCCAGAGGTTGGTGTTCACCTTTTTCTAAACCCCCAAATTTTTGTACCCTCTCCAAATAATTCAAATAAACTGTACCCTATACAAATAATTAAAATGAATTCTACCCTGTGGCCTGTACAAATAATTCAAATAAATAATTAAAATAAATTGTACCCTGTACAAATAATTCAAATAAATTGTACTGTCCAAATAATAATTCAAATAAATTATACCCTGCCCAAATAATTCAAATAAACTGTACCCTGCCCAAATAATTTAAATAAATTTTTACCTCTGCCCAAATAATTAAAATGCTACAATGTCCAAATAATTGAAAGAAATTGCACCTTGTCTAATAAGTTAAAAATGTGTACTCTGTCCAATTAATTTTAAAAACTATCTTGTCCAATAATAAAAAAAATTGTGCTCTGTTCAAATAATATTTCTAGGTCATTACATTGTCGACACACTAACTCAGGAGGATAATATAGCAATGATTGGAGTTGCTGGTTCAGTGTTCTTCCCATCCCCTTTGTGTCTGCAGAGTCAATTGCTTCCAGCTTCACACGATGTCAAGCAAAGCTTGAGGCATTTCATTGACTATCTCGAAGTAGAAGATGGTGAGTAATAAACCAATGATTGAATAGAATCAATTTGAGAATCAAAAAGTTTTATTGCTAGGAACAGTCTCGATGCTTTTCACCTTTAAATTGGTCCTGAACTCAAAATTAAAATGTTTACTTCTCACAGTTCTTTAATTGAGTGGTTTTATCAGCGCATTCAAAATGTGTGTACATAGGGGATGTTGAAATTATTTCCACAATGCATTGGTGTTTGCAGCATCAATCCTATTTCCCACTCATTTTAATTTTGTTTTGAGAAGAGAAAGATCTAGGGAAATGTGGCTAAAATGGAATGAAATAAACTCTTGATCATAAATAGTGGAGATGGGAAAGTATTATAATTCTCCTGGAATAATTACTTACAAAGAGCACATAGATTCATAAGTAGAAACAAAATAGCGTTTAAATATTAGAAATGTATCAGGCTGCAGTGTAAAATCTTGTGCAAATCATTGGTTGAAGTGATTGGGAGATCACTTTAGTTGTGCTGTCAGTGACATAGGATGAACAATGCATAAGAAAAGATCGGGAGCTACTTTTTCCTTATCCTATGCACCTACAATCTCCAGCCTGGTCATGACATGCATTCATGTCAATCAGGATCTGGTCTTTATCAAGTGTGCATCCCATTCACAGCTATAGGACTGATAAGTACATTCCCTTGCAGAGTATCTCCAAGTACATCTGTATTTTAGTCTGTATATTTTAAGTATATACATAGTTTGTATACAGTATGTGGGACTGGAAAATCGCTTACAAAGCATCTCCAAATACACCTGTATTTTAGTTTATACAGTATGTAAAGGGTGTTCCATTAAGACGGATCGCAGTTAGCAGCAAATATACATTGCATCAAAATATAGATTGAGTTTTCTGCCTCTTTCAACACTACTTTCAATCATCAATATATTGGTGATTGAAAATAGTGTTGAAAGAGGCAGAAAACTCCATATATATTTTGCTGCAATATATATTTACTGCTAACTGCGCTCCGTCTTAATGGAACACCCTTTACATAGTTTGTACACTATTGGATTGAAGAGTCCCTTTTGCCAAAGAGTAGACGAACGTCGCATTAGTTTGGGAAACCAATGCTTATAATAATCCGAGGAAGACTTTACATGACTTCGAATCAGGCCTGGGGACTCGACGACCTTGGCCCCGACTTAAGGGGCTCCATTCTAGGGCCTGTTGTTAAAGGTGGGTAAGCATGGGCAGGGGGCCCTTAGTCTGAAAAGCTGCCGAACAACTCATTGATGCACGCTGACCCCACCTTTTAAATTTGTGTCATGAATGTGCCTAAAAAGGAAGATTTGTGTCATGAATGTGCCTAAAAAGGAAGATAATATGTGGGTCTGCTAGAACTTGAAAGAGAAGGTGTAATGAGGATGTGAAGTGGACATTTAAAGAGCGATGTATTTCCAGAGGTTGGTGTTCACCATTTATAAACGATTAAAAAAAAATTGTCCTATTTTCTTTTTCAGTGGCTACAAACCACAGCCTCGGCCTCGATCGAGCATTAGATCTGGTCGCGCAATGGTCTGGGGGCAGGAGCGACCGGCGAGTTCTGGTCATTTATATAACCCGGGGCATTTTGGCCGACCTGAATGAGGTACAACACACCCTAAGGGTGACCGCGAGGAAAGTGGAGCAGATTCCTGCCAGAGTCGTCATCAGCGGCTTTGGTCTTGGCATTTCGCAAAGTAAGCACTCTCCGTTGCTATAAAGGGCTATGACCTGGCAGAGTGGAAACACAGCTTCCTTTTTTGGCGAAGTTAAACTACATCAGGTGTGGTTAGTCGCTAGAAGGAGTCCCATTTCGGGTCGCCCTCACCACGGCTACCATACGCTGTATATACTCGGGGTTCGGATCCCACGATAATCAGTAGGTCCCCTAAAGAGAAATAAAGACATTTTAATTGAGTGCAGATTAGTAGTAAGCCTTCCCTACCAAGAGTGCAGGCCATTTGCAGGGGGGGGGGGGTGCTAACCCAAACCAATATTGCAGATCAGTGGTAGTGACGCGGGAAGTATGATGGTCGTCTTTGGGGCCTAGTTCAAATTCGTGCTTTCGAGTGCCTTTGTACTTAGCCTCTACCTGCTTTCTTGACAGTCGCTCTATCCTGACCACCTCCTTAGCGGTCGGCTTTTGAGTAATATTCTCAACAGGGAGTAGTTTACCACTACCCTGCCATACACTACCTCTTTTAACAAAGTTCATGGTAGGGTGGTTTCACCCTCACAGGTCTCCCTAGACGTAGGGGATTGAAGCGATTCTTTGGTCTTGAATTCGACCGACACCTTACTTGGGAACATCACATTGGCGACCTTGTGGTCTCGTGCACGCCCAGAGTTTTTGCATGAGTCGTGCCTCCGCCACACTTAATGTTTTTCTTGGTGGCACGCTCGGGTCGCTGAGGAAGGGTGGGGGGTACCTGAGTGTGCCCCCCTTTTAAAAAAAAATCCATATTTTTGGTGTTCATTTTTTTTTTTTGTATTTTCGGTGGGTGTGCCTTCGGTGGCAGCCGACTGAATGAATCGGTAATTGTTTTTAAATTTACTATTGCTACTATGTACCAATAATATTACTTGAACTACTGCCTTGTATTATAGCAGAATTAAGTCATATCAGGGGTGGTTAGTCACGGGATCGAATCCAATTGCTGTCATATTTTGTACATACCTGTGGTTCCAATCCTACGTTAATCATAAGGTCCCTACTGAGAGTAAACTATCGTCAAGAGCTTGTAAACTCGGAATCAATCCGGCCCCACGTGGAGAGGAGGCCGGCCAAGGCAGAATCTCCCTTGGCTGGAAGCCATTTGGAAAGCCAAGCATCATCTTCAAAAGTAAAATGCCTGTGTGCCCTACAAGAAAAGTATGCACCCCATGCCCAATCCTAACTATGACCTATTTAACAAAAACCTGCAACCTGACCCAGAGATACTTACATTAAAACTTGAATGCATTATTATGGGGATAACTTGGTGCGATAGAAAATCAGCCACGTGAATACCTAAACAAACTAAACTTCAAGATATAGTAGAGGCTATAAGAAACTTAAAATTGAGTTGGGGAGACCATGTGTCAAGATTCCAAGACGATAGATGGACCAGAAAAATTACCGATTGGACTCCACTTGATAAAAGACGACCGAAAAGAAGACCAAAAACAAGATGGAAGATGTTTAAAAATATGCCAAAATTGGAAACAAATTGTTTAAGATGGCTGTTTAATGATTCCATCAAACTTTAATTGTACTATTTATTCAATCCCTAAGCTCTTCATGGATATAAATCTATGACACTTATCTTCTTTCCTCTAGTACATTTGTAATCTGATTTTTTCATTTAAATACCTTTATTGTCTTTCATGTCCAGTATTGAGCTGGTTGACCCTTTTTTTTTCACTTCCAGGTGACCCATCATTTCAAATTCAATTTTTAGAGGCCTTAACCAAACAGGATTATAAGAAATTCGGCATCGAAATGAGAAAACGTATCTACCCTGGCGAATTCATTGGAATTTCCACAACCGGTCGTGTGGCTCCAATAATTAAGAATTTTTATGATGTGGTCGAACCTCCATACAAACCTCCTCGACACCAGGCATTCGGCAGCGTGACGATATCAGAAGTTTATTGGGATACTCAAGGCCGTGGTAAGTCCTTAAGGTCGGAGTTTGGTGCCCTTGTTTTTCTTACTGACCCTTTTCATTAAAGACTAGGGATTTTTTTGATGCAGTGAACATCTTTAGATGGTTTTAAATCTGGTTCTTTAGTTTTTTTTGGCTTACTGAGATTTTGAGTGCTGGAAGAAGTGATTACATTAGATTGATTTTAATTTAACATAGTCTTACCCTTATCCTTTCAATCGTATTGGATTGACGCATGGCCATACAAACCATTGTGTATGGAGGTTTAGAGGGGGTTTTTAAGTACAACGCTTGAGTTTGAGAATGTGCGTGTAGTTTTCACTATAAAAAGGAGTGGGTGTACAGATAGAAAAGCTGTAATTGGCTAAGAATGTATGAGAAGTTAGGTTAACTTGTATTGATATTGCGTCCCCCTCAAAGTCTTTGTGGCAGAAGGGTTTTTGAACCAGGAGCGTACACATGGCAGACACCTCGCATGAATGAGCCTCTGTTCCCTCTTCGGGCGATGCTACGAGTTTTTTTTGTCCATTTTTCTTTTGGGTTCCAGTTCGATGTCTGGATCTCGCTGGATCCTTGCAATGCTCGCATTAATTTCCCGCTTCTTGGCGCAGATATGGTCCTGAGCTTGTCGCAAGGTGTCTACAGCGAAGAAAGGGTGGTGATCGGAGTGGTGGGTATCGACCTCTCCCTCTCCTTTTTACTGGAGGATGTCACTTACTACAATTCACCCGACTTAGGATATGCCTTTGCCATTGACAGCAGAGGTAATGGATTAGGGTTTGATGTCATTCTTTTCTCTTCAGAGGCAAAATATAACAACCATAACAAGCATAACTGGATGGCCTTTTTCCAGAGATTCAGCTCACTATTTGTAGCTTAATTGTGAATGTGTTGGCCATGTTGGGAATATGTTGAGCTGTGTGTGGTTACTCGCGGTAGTTAGTGAAAGTTTCTATATCGGCCTAGGCTAGTTCGGTATTTGTATGTGTGTAGCTATGAGTGATGACTGCACCGGAGCCTTGCCAGAGCGACCCTTTTGTTATGTGAGATTTGTTTCTTATGGGTTGATTTCCAGTGAAATGACATTGAGGTGATTTGGACCCAGCGATTTGATGTCATGGTGTTATGTGTGTATAGATTTTCTAGGTAACATGAATCTAGTTAAGGATGGGGGGGGGGTTCCTTGAGTATTTCGGTGCAATATGTCCTTGGACTTCCTCACCTGTTTCTTGGAGGATGGTACGGGTCGCATTTAGTGGCATGGGGAAATTACGTTCCGCGTTAGGGTTAAGTTGCATTTGAACTTCCACTTCTTAGCTCTTGCATGGGCCACTCTCACAGGGTGGTGCCATAAATTCCCACAGTATGAAACAGCCTCCCTCCACTCAAACTGGTCCTCGGGACGGCCTCACAGAAGGCGCGCCCCCACTTAATTGTGCTAACGTTGACGGGGTCCCACAGCTCAGGCTGTAGGATCAAAGTCTGTCTCCTTTTATCCCCCAAGGGGTCGGAGGGAGCAGAGATGCCATCTGCTCCCGGGGGGCAATGCAACAACAACATCGACACGGGCGCGACCTTTGTTTCCGAGTGCAGGCAGCCAATTTGGGGACTGCGCCTGCACCCCGTGGCGGGGCGGGGAGGGCTTCGTTTGGCGTCTTTTGGGTCCCCCGACGGATGGAGTGCTTGGAGGGGTGAAACATGGAATCCTTGTATCGCTCGAGTTTGGTTCCTCTGAGTGCTCGGCTGCGGGTGTTCATCACCGTTTTATTCGTTGGTTCTTGTTTTATTCATTGTTTCTTCTTTATTTGTTGTTTCTTGTTTTATTCATTGTTTCTTTTTTATTCATTGTTTTTCTTATTTGTTGTCGGAAATTTACTCCCGTGTCCAGTGTGACACTTGGTGATTTATTTAAGGGGAGTGGAGTGTTTCCTAAAATAATGCGGGGGTGTTGTTTATACTTTAGTTTGGAAGTTTCGCCATCTGTCTTTCGCTCGTGGATGAGATCCTCCTGAAACCGAGAGCCTCCCCCTCCTTTCCTGACCAAATAAAGAAACCAACATAAAGATCAGCATGACTGGCTGGTGAGCCCGAGGGCACTAGGGGGCCAGTCTTTATTTTCTGGTGGTGTCGAGAAATATTTGTCTTTTTGACACCCCGGGGGATCCGTTCCTCGTCAGGGGTATGGGGATACAACTACCCATCCGCAAGATTCATTGCAACCGAGAAGTGTTGTTTTGTGCAGTGAAGATGGAAGAGGAAAGACAGCGGTGTTGTGATTGGCCGTGTGTGAGATGAATGATGACCTATGTAATATCGACCTCCCCGCACGGGGCTAAGCACAGTAGGTTCACCAATCGCTGGGCAGATTTGTACGTGCACTGACGTTTGTGCCCGCTCTCACTTGGGATCGAACCCGACACGTTAGAAATCCAACCCCGTATCCACTTTGCCAGCGAGAGGTTCATGATAGTTACGAGCTTTCTTTTGGGTGAGAGCATCATTAGATTCTGTTGTAGCCATCGTCCATCACACTAGGAGAGCTATTAACAACAACAACAACCATCCTCCGAATCTTGCGATGTAGAGTTGTAAATACACAAAGATTTTTATTTATATTTGTCTTGGATTTCTCCCTTAAGTCAGGCCACTGCATTCTGCCACAACTATACAAACACAGAATAAACCATGGCCCGACCTGAACAAGCACCTGATGCAACCAAATCCCAGACAACATCAAACACCTACTCTTAGACTGTCCAAACCTCACCCAAACATGTACTACCCACATCATCTCTTCGCGCAGAAAGATATGGACCCAGCCAGGGAGCGCGGCGGCTTGCCTACAGGGCCGCCCCCCTGGCAAAAGCGAAGTAGGGTGGGCGGCAGCCTTCCTAGAGGACGCCCAACTCTCAGAAGAGAAATAGGGGGACTGGCAAGTAAGTTCTCCCTTAGATACCCCGCCGACCTTTTGCCAAAGAGTAGACGAAACTCGCATTAGTTTGGGAAAACAATGCTTATAATAATCCGAGGAAGACTTTACATGACTTCGAATCAGGCCTGGGGACTCGACGACCTTGGCCCCGAACTAGCAAACTAGCAAAGATCCAAGGACCCATTCGAGGGGGGTACCATCTGGTTGTACCATATGGCCCTGTCGGTGCCAACCACCTAAAAATCTGACCCATCTTCTCACTTAATCCTGTGATACTTCCAGGGAATGTGTTGGGTCACCCTAAGATGGGTCGTCCCGAGTCGTGGACTCTTCCTTTGCTCTCCACCCCAGTGACAATGATTGAGACTAGCGATTCCTTCCTGGATCTGGCCCCACACATATTGCTGCTTCCGTCGGGCCATAAGCGAAACAAGAGAAATTCCAAGCACGACAATGTGAGTACCTCCGAGGGTTGTGCCAAGTATGTTTCGAGGGTCTATGGCTCGGTAGAGTGGGATTGTGGGTGGGGCTGATTAATTTGACCTTGCATTGGGTAGAGGTTTCTCGATGGGGTGCTGTGTGTGGTTTGCATCTCATCCAGTTAGTGTTCATCCCTGGATGAAATGACCGTAGCACTCCCCCTTCCATGCACACCCATCATACACAATATCATCTACTTGCTTTTCGCTAAGTTCCTTTTTTCTTTCACTCATACACACAGGGTGTCTACTGCCCTTGAAATCCTTGAAGTCATTTAAAAGTCCTTGAATTTATTTTTTGCCCTTGAAATCCTTGAAAAGTCTTTAAATTTGATGAAAAAGATAGATGGTCCTTGAATTTGAAAAATAAATCATTGACTGATTATTCAAAGGATTTTTCAAATTCACTATTTATATACTATTTAATGTCTATTAGGTAAATAGTAATATTTAAGTTAATCTACTCACTAAGGTGAGTGAACATATATAGGTATGCTTTGGATGCATTGTATTTTATGATGGATGCTTGCTATACTTCTGTGACTGTTGCTTGGATACCTTGTTCTTGTTGTTTTTTTGGCATTGGTGAGTTGATTTTGGTTATGCTTTGCTTATAACCCATTTTTCCCTTAAATACCTCACCTTCATCAATGTCCCATAATGTTTATTACACTTTTTTAATTTTAAGGAAAAAGACAATGGCTAAAACCCATCCTTGATTATTTTAAAAAAGTCCTTGAAAAGTCCTTGAATTCAAAATCACCAAACAAGTAAACACCCTGTACACAATCACTCCATCTTTGACGCGATCTTGCATCCTTTCGCACACCCTGACACCCTCATATATTATCTTTACAAGTCTATTTCCATCTATTCTTACACGTCTATACCATCTCAGGACACTCATTCACAACTTCATAAATAACTCTCACCCATTCCTTCCTCACTCTATCTACCTTCCGCACACCAAGTATCCCTCTCAAGTTGTTCATATGCACTACTCTCACTCGAGATCTTTCCTTTCATATCATAGTCTCACTCCCATACACACGCGTTGGCACCAGCATTTTCTCATGCAGCTTCCTATACATTCTACACTCAAACCATTAGTATTCAGTAAAGTTTTAATTGCCCCAGACACTTTGATAGTAGTTAAAGTTGTGTAGTTGCACCCTGCCTCACTCCACCCCTAATCTAACCCCCAAATACCTTCACCTTACTCTTTTTATGTATTCACTTTTAGACCCCTCTTCTGACACACCCTGTCAAAAGCTACACTCGTCTTATTTCCAAGTTTCCCTCACTCTCAGCCACCAACACCAGGTCATCAGCATTAGCAGTAAATATATATTGCAGCAAAATATATATGGAGTTTTCTGCCTCTTTCAACACTAATCTTGCACCCCTTTCTGTCATTTCCATACGTACGAGTACTTCTCTCAGTACTCCATCCCTAAAGATTTTAATCTGACCATGGTGACATCACACAGCCTTGTCTTACACCCATACGTATGTCAATCCACTCACTCTTGTCAGTCTCTTACCCTAACGCGCACGCCTTATTTCTAACCTAAATACTCTTCACACTATTCATTAGTTTACCTCTCACTCCATGCATTCTTAGCACTTGCCACAATGCTTCTCTACACGATTATAAGCTTTCTTTAGTTCCATAAACGCACTCTACACTTCTCATCCCGTGTTTTCTCAACTAGCTGTTTGCAAATACTTAATCTACACCCCCTTATTCATGCCCAATCAATCCATCAGTTATCCTCATACACCCAATCAGAATTTGTCCATACTTGACCTACAACACTCAACTGAAGGCTTTATCTGGGGAGGGCAATACTCCCAAATAAAAAAAAACAAGAAATTAAGTATGGCACAATTCATATTCGTATAGAATTTAACCAGCAGATTTTTAACACGGTTTGGGTTTTTTTACATTATAAAATTGTTCAATTTTACATTATTATAGAAATTTTCTTACCGCTCATCAAAAAGCCTAAATTACCTAGTAGTGGATGATATAACCCAAGTTAAAGACCGCTGATTTAGGACCAATCGATACGTATTTTTTTTACCCCGTTGACTACAGCGTGAGTACTGGTGGAAACGTAGCGACTCCCTCGGTTGGATTTTCGTTCTGTCTGTGCCCTCGTTAAGACGACCTCTCAAGGGTCTTTCCCTTAACTTGTCCTCCCTTCCTTCGTCCACGCTCTTCCATCGACTCGACCTCCTGTCGCCACAGGAGGCCCTCATCTGCAGACACTTCAATCAAATGGCGACTCTCGGTAAGTACGGCGCGAAGAAGTCCCGGGTGGGGATGCGTTGGGCAGGTTTTAGTGGCATTGGTGCGCGCAGACCCCACGTTTTGGCGCGGAAGTGGATGCCGATGATATTCCTCGCAGGCTTGCCCTCGCCCTAACCGAGGCTGACTCAACGTTGAGCGAACTTAAGTCACGTTTCGTGTGGTTAGTCGTGGCACGGGAGTCGGAATGGTATTTTTTAAAGGTTTATCATCATCATCATTATCATCATCATCAATAACCACTTTCCACCCAGCAGTGTCGGTGCACTTCAACGCCATTAACAACTAATCTCCACCTCTCGCCCTTTATCAGGCGATTTTGTTCTTGGATGTTTGTTTGTTATTCCTGTTCTTTACCCTGCCCAGGAGGGGATTAATTAAATACCCCCTCCATTCACCAGTGCTCCCAGAAACCTCAAACTAGATTCAGACTACCTGGGGTTTATTCGTCCTCGACATTTCCATTTTACCCTCTTTCACCACTTTACAAGCTTTCTTTCATCTTCTTGGTTGGAGGGACCGTTTCTTCCCTTTATCCCTGGTCGGAGCTGGGGCTCGTTCACCCCCCTCTTGAGTCATGTTGCGGTGGTGGTTTTAATGTGTCTGCATTCTTAACTCCCCCCTTCCTCTTCCCCTCTTCTTTTCCTTATTTATCCTCCGCAGAGGGTTACCCTATGTAAACTGCTACACCAGGTACCAGGTGCCGGAGATGTCAGGTGTCACATGGGCAACCATGCTACAGCTGACATCTGGAGAATTAATGTGCCCTTCCGGCCCCAACTTTTGTAGATTGCCCTCCCGGCACTAATGCGCACAAGATGATGTATAGCTCTCTTTTACACATTTTGCAAGTTTTCTGCATAAGATGCGCTCGTTGGTTTGTTGCTTTAAATTTTAAAGAAAAATAATCATGTTCCACCGCCTAAACTTGTGAGGATGCCTTAATTGGATTATATCCATTAGTGGTCGAAACTATCCAGCTCAGACTTAAATTGTAACAATAATGATTTTTTTGTATGGCGCTCTTCAAGGCCATGGGCCTCGTGCGCCCACTAACTAAGGAAGCCTAAAGAGAAGGGTCATGGCACGCTTGAAGGCACCATGAGCGTACTGCAGCAGGCAGCTTATGCCACATTCTCGGAGCAAATAGGAAACACGATCACCCATACAACACAAACGACCAAGACGAACGATCAGTAAGGAAGCCTGAGAGCAGGGATCTGAAAGGATGGGATATGGTTAGTGAGGAGGTAGTTGTGGCATTTATCTCATATGGAGAATGGTATTAACGGTGATTTTGCAAAATTGGGAGTCAGTACAGCTAGCTGAGGACGTTGCGGCGGTATGCGCGAGGTGCCCTTTCCCGGTGAAGGACACGAACTGACCAATTGGAGAGATGGAAAAGTGGAAGGCTGTTATCCCCATTCCCGGGTATTTTAAAAGTACCTTTTCATCAAAATTTGGGGAATTTTGAGATAAGGAGTTAGCGTTTCCGCATCATTTAAATAAAATGTATGTATATAAGACTATGATTAAATCTCTGTCCTTAACAATGTAATTAAAATTTAATGAGAATTGTAAACATCTGTAAAGTCGTTATCTTAAAATTCAGGATGTTTTGCTGAACAGTGACTTGAACCCACCTTTATGCGATAGTGGTGTGTTGCAGCCTCTCTCATATCCCGGCAGAAGGCATCAAGCAAACCCCGCCACAAAGACCTTCACTCCTCAAGTGTATCATCCACGTGTACTTTCTGTCCCATTTCTATCTTTCACTATATTATCCACTCGGTTATTTGTCAGTCCTATTTCTTTCATCCGCCGTGTCCGGTTCGGATACCGAATTTTCATTTACAACGACTCACAGAGCCATTGAGTCTCCTCTGGACGTTGTAATCTCCATATCCGCACCGTCTTGTTCGCTGTATTCCTGATGCCCCTCGCCTCCCGTCCAATTTCCCATCCCAGGTTCATACTGCTGGCAAGTGGCTTAGAGCAGTTCATACTGCTGGCAAGTGGCTTAGATCAGTTCATACTGCTGGCAAGTGGCTTAGATCAGTTCATATTGCTGGCAAGTGGCTTAGACCAGTTTATACTGCTGGCAAGTGGCTTAGATCAATTCATACTGCTGGCAAGTGGCTTAGAGAAGTTCATATTGCTGGCAAGTGGCTTAGAGCAGTTCATACTGCTGGCAAGTGGCTTAGAACAGTTCACAGTTCCTACTGCTGTTTTTTTTTGTATTTGTTTATTTGTCGTGAAATGCGACTAAGCGTGGATATGAGGCTCTGGCCTGAGAAGTCGCGCACACTAGAGTTTTGTCATTTGAGCGCAATAGCGGCAATGGACTAGGCTGTCTCCCTCTGGGATCTTAGACATGTAGGGATTGCGGTAAATGAGGGCGCCAAACAGTCTGCACGGACTGGGCGACCGGATCACTGTTTGGTTCCCCGCACTCTGACTACATGGCAGGAATCCGGACAGCCCTTCTTGCTACATGGTAAAGAAGAAAGGAGACGGCTGACCGGAATTTAATGTTGAGTGGCGTTGTGCCCCGACTTTTCTGTGGTCCTATTCCACACGTGGGATCCAGCGCCATTTAATGGAACGCTCCTAGGAACCTTTTGTCAAGACTTTGTCCCAATATACTAAGACACTTTTTGGTTGAATTCCTAGTCTGGGGGAAGCTCTCTGTAAGCGGTATCGGGACTGGCGGGGTCCCTATCACCTTTCCCGAGTTCTGGGACGGAACTCCTCCACACCCGACTGTGGTGTGAGCGAGGGTTGTTGGTTCCGTGCTCAGGCACCAGAGGGAAGTGTGTGTGTGGTTCCCTTCGATACGTGCGAAGGTCCATTTTTCGCTTTTGTTAATGGTTTAATTTTTAAACTTTTTAATGTAAATTTGTTAATAATTTTTGGGGCCGCCAGATGACCGAACCCCTCCTAGCCCCCATTTCTATCAAACACACTATCATCCACCAGGTCATTATCAGTTCCATTTCTATAATTCAATTCCTTTTTGTTTCCTTAAGACGGCGCGGCCCTGTTCTTGTCTGCCGCTGCTTACCAGTCCCCGAGCACGTACTTGGCCAAGAGCTTCCGTCACCTGAAGGCCGATTCCAACGTGATGCCGTTCCTCCTGGATCAGAGCAAGCTCCTCTCGAACCCGGGTCTTCGGGAGGGTGTGCGCGAGGAGGCGTCGGCTCTCTTCCACATCTCGCCCCTGTGGCAGGAGCTGTTCCGGGAGAGCAAGTTGCAGAAGTACATCATTCGCCGCTACGGCGCCACGATGGGCGGGGTCACCGTCATGTTTCCCGGCACGCTCATGGACGCGGCGTTCGATTCCCGCTCGCAGGAGTGGTTCATCCGGGCGCACGAAACCTCGGGCCAAGTGGTCGTGTCACCCCCGTTCCTCGATCCCGGCGGGGGAGGGCTCATCGTCACCGTGTCGCATACTGTGTATCAGGTAGGTGGGTGTGAGGCGCTCCCTTTTCGCGTCCACTCTTTGATCCCTATTTGCTTCACTGCTCACTCCTGTCATGCTCCATTTTAGCTCCTGTTTTTCCTTCACTTTCGCATCATATTTTCCCTCATGTGTCGCATTTTGAGTCACCACATTTCCCCCTGCCTTCCGCCCCATTTTCCCTCGCCTCTCTCATTTACACGCCTTTCGTCTCATTTTCCCGCGACTTTGGTCCAATTCCTCCTTGCCTTTTGTCCCAGTCCCTCTTGCCTAGCTCCCATTTCCCCTTGTATATCTCCCATTGCCCTTGGATTTAGCCCCTTTTACCTTGTCTATCTCCCATTCCCCTTGTATTTCGCCACATTTTCCCTTGCCTTTTGTCCCATTCCCCTTGCCTTTCGCCCCATTTCCCTTCCCGTCCTATTTCCTCTTGCAGATTCATACTGCCGATCTAGGAAGTCGCCCACCTTAGAATTTTATCCTGTCAGCGCAATGGCGGCAATGGACGAAGCCGTTGCTGACCCTTTCATGCCGGACTAGCGTTGTTGTGCACCGACCCCTCTTTCTGTGATAGTGGTGGAAGATGAAGCATAATATGAATGGATTGTTTTCCCCTTACGTAAAATCTTTTATAATTTATGCAGCGCCAACTTGGCACTCAACACTCTCACGAACCAACAGATGCAAGATCCAAACAGTACAAAAGATAAGGTGCTCAAAACTATCATAGGATTCCCCTATACTTACCATTTGGAGTACATTCAAACATAGAACCCCTCTCCCTGTTCAGCAGATCAATTCCATCTCAACCTAACCCTCTGCACCCATAATGAAAAACTCTCTCCAGCACTCTATTACTAAACCATTAAAATAACTTTTTTCTCCCTTCCTCCAAATTACAGCTTAATAAAACATATTGCACTACCCTCACTCTCAGACACTTAAACAATCTCCCGCTAAAAACATCTTAAATGAACCATCTGACCAAATCTCCCACCTAATCTCCCGCCAAAAAAACCCATCTGCAATGAACCACCTCACTAAATAGACAAATCAGAGAAATCCCTACATATGGACACACCTTTCCCAAACACCAACATGCACCAGATATAACCTAGACAGAGCTGGCATTAAACACCACCTCGACTAATCTAACTTCTAACAAGCACGAAATACTTCGTCTCACTGAGGGACTTGTGAACCCACTTGGGGGTTGTGGTGAAGTTCCTAAGTCCTATCAGCCTCATTGAAAATGTAATTCGCTAAAAAGAAAATTAAGTTTGTTAATTATTAGCAATGGTTTATGAGTTTGTTTCTCTGCCAAAGAGGACGAGCACCTGCCCAGATACACCAGTCCTCTCCAGTCCGGCCATCACCCACCCTTACAATATTCTAATCCCCTAACAAAGTACGTAAATAGATCAACTTATATTAGGTGCAATCAACACACACACTGATAATTTCGAGCACCTACTGGAACACTACTCAATCTTGGCATCCTTCCGGAAAGCACGTTTCATCAGTCAAACCTGTGGGTCCGCCACCCCCGCAATGGCGGTTTCTTCCCCCGGGAAATGGTTAACCTTGATAGCAAGAGGCAAAAAAAAAGTAAGTTTGATTGTAAAGCCCTTATTTTTGTGCGACGGGCTCGCTCAACCGTCCAAAATTAATTGACGCCAAAGTTTCATACTCGAAATTTGTCCCTGTACCAAATAATTGAATCTTGTTTTAATAATAATTCATAATTTTTATGAAAATGCTTTTAGAGGCGGCGATTTTGAGTAATTCTAAAATCCACAGACTTTATAAGTAAATCCTGTTTATTCGGTTTTCAGGGCCGGTCTGCGACTCTCCATTCGCCCTCTGATCCGGTGCAGGCGGTTCTCGCAGCAGATTTCACCCTTGGTTACTGGCACAAATTGCTCGCTGACATTGAGCCGTTATGCGCTAACAGTATTTACTTCAAAGGTAAACATTCATCCTCGAGGCCAAAATTTCAACAGTTTTGATGAATCGTTTTGCTCTGCATGTGGGGCAGGCCGAAGACCCATACCCTCTTCCCGCCCCTGTCGTGATAGGTGACTAATGCCGGATAGCGGTCATGGCTCGACCACTCGAAAGTTTTCTTCTTGACATTGTGGTTGGGTCCCCGTAAGGGAGAAGGCTTTGATTCTACAATCTGTGCTGTAGGACCCCGTCAACCTTACCACAATTAATTTGACCCCCCCACCCCCACCCCTGCTGTGAGGCTGTCCTTAGGTACCAGGTTAGAGTGGAGAGGGCTGTTGCATGCTGTGGGAATTTTAGAGCACTTCTTGTGCTAGGAGTCCATGCAACTTGTTAGGAAGTGGGAGTTCACTTGCAACTTAGCCTCACACGGGATACATCCCAAGTGAGATGGTCCCACTATAAGGTTTCACTCAGGTGAGGTGGTCGTGTCATATCCACTTGCAAATGACGTGGTCCTCCTACAACTCTTCTGTTTTCCTACAGGGGCCTGCTTATGTTTAAAAATACCATTTTTCTGGCTGGGGCTCTGCTAGATGGAGGGTTAAGTTCGCTGCTTTTATGCATTTACTTTTTTTTCAGTCCATTGTGTGTAGTTCCCTCGTTTTTTTATTGTCTTTTGTCTGTTCTCGTTGGTTGCACCAGTTTTCCTTCCTCATTGGAAAGAATCCTTGTGCCAATGCTTGAAAGATTTGTTATTGTGTGGTGGTCTCCCTTGGGTGAATGGCTTGGGCGGCGGCCAGTAAGACGCTCTAGGGACCAAGGAATGAATACCTCGGGTTCATTTCAGACTTCAATCAGAGCGACGGGGAGAGGAATGCCGGAGTTCGGTGCTTTCTTATGGACACGGCTGGCTACCTGATCGCTCACCCCTCCTTCTTAGACCCTTCGTTATTGCGCCACGCCAGTAACCTCCCCAGACATATCACTCATCAGGTAAGGAGTTTGGAGTAGGAGATTGCCACTGATGGGGAAGAAATCTCATGCGATTGGTGTTTGACCAGTTTTATATTGGCTCGAGAACTCAATGGATTTTCTGTTGTTTCAATCGGGCCATTTTTACTTTTATTTTGGTTGTTTTCTTTCTTTTTTTTCCGTCATTCCACTTTTCCATTTATCTGAGTGCGGTCGAATGGCTTGATTGACTCTTGTTGTACTTGATCACATTGGTGTGAAAATTAGGAAAGAAAAACAAAAACTAAGCATCGTATCTCATTTCTTGCCCCGGGGAGTTTAACTCATACCACCATGCGGTGATGAGTAAGTGATTGGATGGACTAGCAGGGAAGAAAGTGTATGTTAAAATGAGCCCCTTTGAGCAAATACAAACGTCGATTTCTTCATTGATTTGTGATAAGTGAAATCGTAGATACTTTAAGGATAGTATATGATGAAAATACACCAAAGCATCACTCTTCCACCACAACGCAGTCGCTAGCGTCAAGCAGCCATCATAATCCTTAATTAAAAAGTATTGATTTTAGCGAAGTTGAGCCACATCGGGTATGCTTAGTCGGCGGATGGAGTCCAGATTCGGGTCGACTTCACGGCGGCATCCATACGCTCTGGATACCCGTACTTCGAATACCACTTTTAAAAGTAGGTCCAAACTCAACCAAGAAATAAAACTCATTTAAATAAGTGCAGATCGGCGCTAATACGCATACCGATGTCCTTTTCTCTTTCCTGTAATGAGTTACCATTCAATGAGTCGACTTTTTAGGAGTCTGTACTGTCCTTTCCTGTGATGAATTAACTTTAAGTCGTCTTTACTCTCATTTTCTGTAATGAGCTGTCATTGAGTAGACTTCTGGAGCCTGTACTGTCATTCCCTGTAATGAGCTAACGTTGAGTCGACTTCTTGAGCCTGTACTGTCCTTTCCAGTAATGAGCTAACATTGAGTCGACTTTTCAGGAGCCTGTACTGCCCTTTCCAGCAATGAGCTACCATTGAGTCGACTTCTGGAGTCTGTATTGTCATTTCCTGTAATGATCTAATGTTGAGTGGACTTCTTGAACCTGTACTGTTCTTTCCAGTAATAAGCTACCATTGAGTCGACTTCTGGAGCCTGTACTGTCATTTCCTGTAATGAGCTATCGTTGAATCAACTTTTCAGGAGCAATTACTGTTCTTTCCTGCAATGAGCTAACGTTGAGTCGCCTTTTAGGCGCCAGTACTGTCCTTTCCAGCAATGAGCTACCATTGAGTCGACTTCTGGAGCCTGTACTGTCATTTCCTGTAATGATCTAATGTTGAGTCGACTTCTTGAGCCTGTACTGTCCTTTCCAGTGATAAGCTACCTTTGAGTCGACTTCTGGAGCTTGTACTGCCATTTCCTGTAATGAGCTATCGTTGAATCGACTTTTCAGGAGCCATTACTGTTATTTCCTGTAATAAGTTAACGTTGAGTCGACTTCAGGAGCCTGTACTGTCATTTCCTGCAATGAGCTAACGTTGAGTCGACTTTTCAGGTTTTCAGGAGCCTGTATCGTCATTTCCTGCAATGAGCTAACGTTGAGTCGACTTTTCAGGAGCCTGTACTGTCCATGGCGTTGTTAGGCAAGTCCACTGGGTCGCTGTCTTCTTCCGAGCCCGTGATCAGGAAGATTTGGTGCTCCAACCTTTGGAAGGGCTCCAGCGAACGTCATTATTTATTCCAGCTCAAAGTGGGTCGCGTCCTTCAATCGAACGAAGAAAACAATGGGGTAAGTGGGACAAGGAAATATTACGAAGACTTTCGTCTTTATTAACAAAAAACCACCGTTTGTAAGCTTTTAATCGCGGTACATAGCACGGCGGCTGACGCTAACCATGACACGGTGTTTATTTTGAGATATGGTTCATCTTCGCAGTTGAAGAATGAACACTCGTGCCTTCACTACAAACTCACTGCCGTTCCCGCCTCCAATCTGATCCTGGGCTTTATCAATCAAACCTGCTCCCCTGCGACTGCCTTCTGTCCTTGCAGTCTGGTGAGCACACTCTGTACCGTGTTTTGGTTCCCTGTTTTATCATTTTGACTGGGCGACATGCGACCCCATCGTTATAGCAAATAGGACCCCTTTGTTATAGCAAATAGTACCCCATCAATACATATAGCAACTAGAGCCCCTTCGTTAGAGCAAATAGTACCTCATTGCTATGGCGAATAGTACCCCATCATTATAGCAAATAGGGCCCCACCATTATAGCAAATTATACCCCATCGTTATAGCAAATAGTATCCCATCAATATAGCAACTAGGGCCCGTTCGTTAGAGCGAATAGTACCCCATCATTATAGCAAATAGGGCCCCACCATTATAGCAAATTGTACTCCATCGATATAGCAAATTGTACCAATCACTATAGCAAATAGGGCCCCTTCGTTAGAGCAAATAGTAGCCATTGCTATGGCGAATAGTACCCCATCATTATAGCAAATAGGGCCCCTTCGTTAGAGCAAATAGTACCCCATCGTTAGAGCAAATAGTATAGCCATCAATATAGCAAATAAGGCCCCATAGATATAGCAAATAACGCTCCATTGTTAGAGGACCTAACTCCTAATCAGACAGTCTAGTAAACCACGTACCCAAACGACCATCGACAACATTAATAACATAACACGAAACATCCAAGGTCTGATCCAACCACAACAGAGACGACGCTGACAAATCTTCTTGGACACATTAAACCACAAAAGAATCCGTAAAACTACTACGTGATTACTTACACCAAGACACGTACCAAGCAATCTATTCGAACACAACACGCAAAAAATCGCGAACAGAACTCCTGACCTCTCATCGAACCACAGACACCTAAACTCACTCGGAATCACCACTACATACCCAGACAACTCGGCACCGAAATGCTATTCCAGATTATATGCCATGCAAAATCCTTCCCTACCTCTGGACCTGACAACATATCAAACATTCACATTGCTCCAAGAGGCCTCGAGGCCCTCACATCAACTATCTCCCATAACTATTCCAAATGTCTGGAAATCTACTAACATAATACCCGCCCTCAAGCCAAACAAACCATCCACCGACTCTGCATCATACCGCCTAATCTGTACCCCCGCAAAAATCATGGTATCTAGTACTACAAATAAACCAGCATATCACACAAGACGCCCCTCAACACGGATTCCACCGATTGCAACATCATCCACTTCATATATCAAGGCTTCAACTAACCCATACACCCACTACTAAACACCACACTTGGCTACAACTATAAAAAAATTGCTTGCCAAGAGGACATTTCAAACAAAACAAATATGAACCCACCGAGCACTCACGTAAGCCACATTGGGGCATTCGAATGAATGCATCATCCACACATTTACAAGCAACACATTCGTCCCTCACCTGCCTCTTTATCCAGAACCTGAGCACCGAATCCCTTCTCCCCCTCACTCACTAAATCACACTACACTACACAACACAAAACAAAGCACTACGCCTAGCACCCTGTTGCCCCTGCAGCTCGCCGATTAATCATTTACACTATGCCCCACTTAATTGTGGTAACATTGATGGGGTCCTACAGCACAGGCTGTGGAAACATTGATGGGGTCCTACAGCACAGGCTGTTGTAACATTGATGGGGTCCTACAGCACATGCTGTGGTAACATTAATGGGGTTCTACAGAACAGGCTGTGGTAACATTGATGGGTCCTACAGCACAGGCTGTGTTAACATTAATGGGGCCCTACAGCACAAGCTGTGGTAACACTGACGGGGTCCTACAGCACAGGTAGTGGTAACATTGGCGGGGTCCTACAACACAGGCTGTGGTAACATTAATGGGACTCTACAACACAGGCTGTGGTAACATTGACGGGGTCCTACACCACAGGTTGTGGTAACATTGACTGGGTCCTACCTTACAGGCTGTGGTAACATTTATGGAGCCCTACGCACAGGCTGTGTAACATTGATGGGGTCCTACAGCACAGGTTGTGGTAACATTGATGGGGCTCTACAGCACAAGCTGTGGTAACATTGACGGGGTCCTACAGCACAGGCTGTGGTAACTGACGGAGTCTTCCTGCACAGGCTGTAGTAACATTGACGGGGTCGTACAGCACAGGCTGTGGTAACATTGATTGGGCCCTAATTCACAGGCTGTGGCAACATTGATTGGGCCCTAATTCACAGGCTGTGGTAACATTGATGGGTCCCTAGATATTATCAAATGCTTTCTTCCTTGATCCCTCAAGCGGTCGGAGGTCGCAGAGGTCATCTGCTTCCTGAGAACTATAAACACCACCACCATGAAACAAAGGTCTTGGCCCTAAGACGCCATCTCTAAATTCTCGAGCACAATTTCTCCAGAGTGCAAGAAACCCAAGCCACCCATACCACTGCACCCAAGACCAATATTCTCTTAACCCCCAAGTAACATGCGCAAAACTCAAAGGACATACTGCACCATAACACTCCCAAGAAAACCCTCCTCATCGAAATCAGGCCCCCATCACCCACGAAACAATTCACACACACACACACACACACACACACACACACACACACACACACACACACACACACACACACACACGCGCTCACATACACATACACGCGCACACGCGCACAACAGGCATACAATATCTGGATCCAAACTATCGCCTCAGCGCCATTTCCCCAGACCAACCCAGATACCAAAGTTCCCTCCCATGCCACAAACGGGTCGCCCTGGCAAGCCTCCGGTGTGGTAATCACCCGAAACTAAACACATAAACACAGCATCACTCTGCCACCAGGAACCCGGCTGCTCAACACTCTTATTTACACTATGCCCAAACTCACAAGCGAGAGAAAAACATCAGATACATTAGTGTAAGATCTTTGAAAGAAGCTCGTCTAATCGGCGGAGTCGATCGCGGCTGTTGGCCTAAAGGACCGACCATAGCCCAAGGCAACATGAAGAAGTAGTTATAGTCGTCCTCGTTCTTACCCTCTACTCATTTTCTTATTCTCTCTGACCCCCACTTGATATCGATGGAGTGATCGCTTTCCCCATTGGATTATTCTATTTATTCCTCAGGTGGATCGTCTTTGCCTTAACTGCCAGCTCATGGAGGGGTCGGCCTGCGAGTGTCCGTGTGAGTGTCCCCTCCCGTCGGAGCCCTGCACTCCCCGCACCCTCTCGTCATCGACTCGCCCGGAACGGCTGCGGGGGGCGTCACCCTCGAGCAACCAGGAGCGGCTGGGGGACTGGCGTCCCGCCTCGTCGTCGTGCCCCCGCCCGCCAGAACCCCGTGATCCCCTCCACTATGGAGTGGGGCTCTTGTCCCAACTGGGACCGTGTGTGCCCATGCCCTGCGAGACCCACATAGGGCTCCACTCGTGCCTGGGGGTACTGGACTGCGTGTGGTGTGTCCTCGCAAGCGACGGGGTCACACCCTTGGATGACCCCCACTGCACTAAGGCGCACAACTGCTACGGGGGAGTGCGAGGTGGTCCCTCACCCTATCCGCCGGGGTTGTCACCCCTTCCACATTCGAAGGAACGTGGCTCGTCATTGCCGGTTGGTCCGGGTGAGTTAAAACAATGATCGTGTAGGATGAATCGGGGTCTTTTAGGGTCGTGTAGGATCATTCAATGTATTTCAGGGTCAGGTCCCAGTTCGAAGACCAAATTGTGATCTATTGCCACACAGCGTCCTCGGTGCCTTTGATGCATTAGAATTTCGGCATCCTTTGGTTCACAGTATTCGTCTCGCCACGGCTGCTGCGAGCCGGGAGGATGTCGTCTGTACATGCTTGGATTTCGGGTAACGAGGGCGCTAACAGTCTGCGTGGCCTGGAACACTGGCCTAGTGTTTTGCTATTCCCCACTCTGATTACATGGTTAGAATTAGAATCTGGTCAGTCCTTTCGGCTACATTTCAAAGAAGTTGGCGATGGCCTACCGAAATCTAAAATTGCTTGCCATTGTGCCACTACTTTTCCCGTAGACCTGCCCTTCCAATGCTTCCGCAGCTTCAGGTCATTTTTTGTTGCCTCCGAATTGTGCGCTACCATTTCTCTGATTTCTTGCAAGAGTGAAATTTAGTTGCTGCCTGAGCTTTTGGACATCCTACACGGTCGCGTTGCCATTTCTGGCTGCTCTTCCGGAAATGCTCCTGTATGCTTCCCAGTCCATAGACCTAAAGTGTTTCCTGGTTGGTGTTGGGATCAGGATAGAAGCTCTCACAACTGTGATCACCATGGGTACATGGTGGCTCTGGCTAAGGAGGCTGGGGGAATGCAATAGTGGAAGAGGAAATTTGAGTCTTTAGCACTATGTCAGGTTTGGTAGCAATTCCAGGTTCGAATGTGGGAAAGTCTGGTACGATCCTTTTGACATTGTCCTTATTCAGTTACAGCTCCTTGTTTTGACCTCGGCTGTAGGTTCAGGTATAGTTGGTATTCCGGTCCTTGCATTGAGGCCCCCTGTGAAGAGAATTGACCTTTTTTTCTGAGTAGGGTCAGCATCTCATGGATGGTCAAATAGGTTCTGTGGGCGAGGGAAGGGTGTCTTGGTAGCCCGTGCCGATCTCTGCCCCCAAGATAGTTCCTGAGGACTATGGACATAAATGATTAGTAGTCCAGATTTCTGCCTTCCCTAAACTGTTTTAACAGCAATTATTATTCCGTCGAACTTTCCTCTTGTTTTTTATTTGTAGTACATTGTAGCCGTGGATTTTCTGTCGCTGTTCGTCACCTATCCCGGTGTCTGGGAGCAGGATGTCCACTTCTATTTTTCTGTAAAGGCTCATTTGTTGTTATGCGCTATTAAAGTTAGTCTGTTTTTTGCGTTTCCATTTGGCCTTTCATACTGCCGAGGGCGTAAGGTCTCCCTGATCTCTACTTCTTGTAAAGGTTGGTTTGTATTACTTCAGAAAGCAATTGTACAGCTTGTTTCTTTTTGTTGAGTAAGGCTCTTTTCTCCTCTCCGATTATGGAATCATAGTGTCACTTTAAAAGCCCTCTGCAGATTCCATTGGCCACATCCTCGAGCGAGATTTGTCTGAGTTTCTTGTTTTTGTTAAGCGCCATGGTTCTTTAATTTCTTTAATGTCCTTTGTTGTTTGTGGCTTCACGGCATCAGGATGATAGTCTGCGCCTCCCTATTTTCGGTGTGGGACTTTGTTTCGATGCTTGTGTGGTACTTTGGTCTCATTCAGTGTTGTGCTCTTCTTCTGGCTCAGTATCGACGGCTCTACCTTTTGGCTTTGCATGCTTGTTACAGAGAGGATTTTTCCCGACAATAGATTTGCTAGGAAACACAGGCTCAAGACCGTTTGTTTCCAGCCTTTTTGGGGGGTTTGGTGTTAAAGCAGCTTGGTGTACCTAAATTCATCACGGGCGTGAAGCATCCATGTAAGCATCTTAGTCGGGGCAGTCTTAAGCTGCAGTACAATTTGTTGTTACACACACGTTTGAGACTGGCCCTTGGATTTTGCTTGCTAGTTCTTTCTTTACAGATATCTCCTAATGCTGGATATGCCTGCGTTAGTTTTAGCTTACTTCTAACAAAGAATCCTAGCCTTTCTGCCCTGAATGCCTTCATTGGAATACACAAGTTCTCACAATCAATCGCGTAGGAAGCATTTTTAATAAGAGCTTCATTGACACCTTTGCCCTTTGCAGTTGCAGTGGCATTTTTAATGAGAGCGGCAGTTGCAGCGGCATTTTTATTGGCAGCTTCATTGGTACCCTTGTCCTTTGCAGTTGCAAGCAACCATTTTAATGGCAGCTTCATTGATACCGTTGCCCTTTGCAGTTGCAAGCAGCGTTTTTATTGTGAGCTTCATTGATACCGTTACAATTTGCAGTTGCAAAGGTTTTTTTTAATGGGAGCTTCATTGATACTGTTGTCCTTTGCAGTTGAAGGCGGCGTTTTTAAGGGGAACTTTATTGATACCGTTGCGATTTATAACTGCATGCCGCGTTTTTAATGAGAGGCTCATTGATATTGTTGCAATTTGAATTTGCAGGATGCTTTTTAATGAGGGGTTCATTAATACTGTTTCCATTTCCAGTTGCTGGTGGTGTTTTGGCAATTTTCGTCGTGATGGGATTGGCTATCTACTTCTACCGGGCGTATTTCGGGACCGACGCTTCCAGGAACTACACCGCGACCTCCCTCCACCCCCAAAACCACCACAGTCCACTCTACCCCCCGGACGCTTATCCCGAACTGGAGACGGGCGAAAATGATTCCTTAGGTGATGTCTCTATAGGCGAATGTATGGGTGGCGGGAAGAAGAAGAATGCTTTTATCGTCCTAGGGCGCGTGTCGTAAAAGGCAACTAAGCCCGGATAGTGGCCTCTAGCCTGGGAAGCCGTGCAAGCGAAAGTTATGTTCTTGCGAGCGTTATTTGCAATGGCGGTAATGGACTACGGGGCTTTTGTTTACCCCATAGTCACGTTAGTAGTGGCATTGATGCGTGCCAGCTACACGTTGTGGGAAAGCGTTTTGAGGATCATGAAAAAAATAGGAAATCTTAGGAAAGGTGGGGGGGGGGATGTATTTTAGTCGCGTCGATGCACGCCGACCACACGAAGAAATTGTTTGATAAAAATTGAAAATTAGAGACTAGCCAGAAGGGAGATGGGAGTTTATTTTAGTGGCGATGCACGGCGACCACACGGGTAAAGCGGGTTGATAATGAAAACAGAAAATTAGGAAATCATTTGAAGTGTGTGTGGAGGGGGCGGGGGGTATTTTAGTGACGTTGATGCACGCCGACCACTATTATGGGGGATTTAGGTTTGACGATGATGATGAAAACAAATTATAAAATCCTTTTATTCTATGTATAAAAAAATGATGCCCTGCCAATTGGGGACATTTTATGACTTGTATTGCTTACTATTATTCATTTTGTATTTCTTATTTTCTTCCTTGTTTTTCCTCTTCTTACTCTCTCCCCATAAAGGAGGGGGGGGAATCTGAGTGTCAAAGTTTCCTCACATTGAGGGATAAGATGAATATGGTGGGGAAAGAGAGAAGATCCAGGAGACTCGTTCCTGAAGGGAAATTTGCGTGTCCTCCCAGAACCTCGCGCTCCAGTGTTTGGCGGCTACTAGTTATTTTCACAGGCTTACTGGCGGTTATGACCTCGTCGGTTTTAGCTTTATACTAGTTTTGCTAAGGTTTTGACCATTGATTGGCACTGTTCGATGCATATATCAATGTGGGTGTGCGTAACTTTTGGTCCTAACTCCGAGTAGCTGCAACATAGGGTTGCGCGTGCAAATTTTGATTTTTAATCGTGCAACAGATGACGGGATCATAAGCGCCGCTGCCGCCGCCGCCATCAGTCCATATCGGATGAATCCCAGCTACCGGCGACCGACGGGCAACCCGGGAGAGGCGAGTGATCACGGTTACTCGACGATGACCCCGCACGACGAATCAGACAACTTAGCCTACACGGATCTGGCTGGGTCTTCGCTCTTCGCGCCTTCTTCTTCTGGGCGAGCTACCGACGACCGGTCCTCTGGCAATCACCGTTGGTCCTTCGACGAGTCCGACCTCGCGCATCGTTCCTCGGAGCCGTTCGGTAACCACCATCCCTTGGAGACGAGGCTGTCGTCGCCCAAGAGGATCGGTCCCAACAAGATGATCGTTCCAGTTACCGTTCACATGGTGGACTCGGTTTGAGAAGGTGATCGCGCAACGGGAATTTAAGGGGTATGGGACTAAGACCCCTCGTCAGGTATATCAGCAACACGGTCACCTCCTAGCAGCCTTTAGGTGTTTCCTCGTGGTTAGTATTCTAAGAACGAATAGTGTGTCCAGGACACAGACTGACTGGATTTCTAGTCATGTAATGACGAGACGTTTTGGTCGCAAAATCAATGCTCATACTCAACATAATTGCATAAAATGTGCGCATGAAATAGCTTACTAGTCCCATAAGTGGCGAATGAGATTTGTATAATTGGGTGAGTATTTACTGATGAGTCAGTCTCCATAAATCGGTAGTTAAGAATGAATGAACCATGTTTGACTATGCCCTAATCATATGCAGTCTTGCAGTTGCAATATTTTTAATTTGCTATAGATTAAATGATAGCGAACATTATAATTTTTAAATTAATCAATTAGGACGTTATCTATACTAATGGATCGGATATAAAACCACTCTTAGCATTAAGATAGGGTGTGAATGATAACGGGCAGCCTTATATGGTTTCATGGAGTTTTTAGTTGCTTTTTTTTTTCTTTTAATTCTTAAGAAAGATTTGGAACGTATAGAGGCAAGACTCTCGATGTTACGCTTAGCGTTTTCGTTTACTCTAGCTCATTTCATATATCGTAGTCATATTATGCTTTAATCTTTCACTAATTTGGTGTTCTGTCAAACCTAAATGCTCGGAATCTCGCTTCTCAATTGCAATGTTTTTTCAATACGATTCTCATGAAAAAAGTCAATATTGAATGCAAATTAGCACAAATATTTCCAATACAGTAGTAATTTTAAGCAATGTACAAAAAAGGCATTTCTAAAGTTTTGCTCATTTATTGTCCTTTTTTTATACTTTTTTTAAAGAATTTTTCTACAATGATTTAGTGGTATAGTCATTTTATTAGTCAATTTTCTTACTGTTACTTTTAATACTCGATTACCTAAGAATATTTATATAAAATAGGCATTTCATGTGTTCGGGTACGCTCTGTTGTAGCACTTTTTACAAAGGGTGATTGGCTCTACAGTTGTCACAATTAGTCATGTCACTGAATTTTGGTCAGAGTGACAGTTTTAACATTTCTACCTGATAGGACATTTAACCAATAAAATTAGGAATTTTTTTTTTTTACATTATTGATGTATTTCAAGCAGTACTGTCGAAACATTCTGAAACGGTTTTTTCAAAACAGGGTTGCCAGATCTTCCCCCATTTTCCCCTTTCCAGCTTAACTATATAAATATATATATATTTAATCTTTAAGCATCGATATCACCAAACTATTTACACTAATATTGGCTATTTTTTATTTTCATTTCTATAATTAATTTCACAACCATATATCATATGAAAAAAATGATTACTTAGCAACACAGCGCAGCAAAGCCTAACGACAGTCGTCCAAAACTATTCGAGGATTTATAGAACATATAAATAATTATATCATTGTTAACTATTGTCCGAAACATTTTTAAAATGTGACATGACTAATTTGGCTAACTACAGCTAATGGACTTCATCTTTACTATGCCAAAAGAATTTAATAAATAGGTCTTTCCATTTCATGG
The DNA here is from genome assembly GCA_963969495.1 of Ceratothoa steindachneri. Taxonomy (NCBI): domain Eukaryota; kingdom Metazoa; phylum Arthropoda; class Malacostraca; order Isopoda; family Cymothoidae; genus Ceratothoa; species Ceratothoa steindachneri. Next base: position 151,152,272 of record OZ018319.1, read on the forward strand.
TTGCAATTTTACTACTTTGTCTACTAATTCCCTTTCTGGGGGTATTTCCCTTTCTGGGTAAATGCCTTTACTCTTTAATGTTTACCAGCGATGGGATAGCTGTCTTCCTTTTTTTGATAGGTCGTTACGCCGTTTATAGATACAAAACGTGTTTGCCCTCGTCTTGTGCTTGCCATAAACTGGGTAGTGTGACTGGGCATATGCGTAAAGGTATAGGCGATCACGCACAAGATGCGATTTAGACGTGGAATCGAAGTATTCTGTCAATAGATCAACTTGTACCGATTTCCCAGTGGGGTTGGTGAGCATCAACGCCGCTACCCCCCCTCCCCCGACGCTTCGTGCTCGCCGAATGACCCTTCATAGCAATGAGCTGTTTGTGCTGTAGCACCTCGTCCAGTCAGGCTTTACCCCTGGTACGCCCCCTTACAAAGCCTCCCTATGTACACATCGTGCACAGCATTTACTTGCTCCTCGCTCAGCTCTTTCTCACACATTCGCATTTTACGCGGTCTTCCAACCTGTCTCACACCCGACACTCCCTCTCGTATACCCATCCATTTATTTTACATTCCCATACCATCTCAGAACATATGTACTTTGTCACAACCTCTTTCAGTCCTTCCACTCCATAAATACCTTTTACCCAGTCGTTACTTCGACACCAAATATCTCGCTCAAATTTCCCGTTTGCGATGCTCTCACTCTAGATCTATCCCTCTTTTTCTTCTTCTTCCATACTTTCATTCGTATATACCAGCGTTGGCTCAAGCTTGCTCTCATGAAGTTTCCTGGCACCATTCCACACTCAGACCCTTAGTATTTTTCAATACATCTGCTACTGATAAATGTATTTATATGGCGCTTTTCAGAGCCTTGGTCCTGCGCACTGCGCTTGTCTAGCCCTGAGGAAAGGATTGACGGAAGAGTTAGGTCTCCAAGGCGTCCTTAAAGTCCCAAAGAGAGAAAGGTGCTAATTACGAGGTTAACGTATCGAAAAAGCTGATTCACTACCTCTTGAAGCTAAACTGTCCATATTTCATGATCCCCCGGTCAGCCTCGGTTTGGGGAAAAGTTCAGTCAAGTGAAGACGAAAAGCCCAAGTGTTGTAATGACAGTTGTTGTTGATGTTCCTAAGGCTGTCTAACTGAGCATCCCCGACACTTTGAAGGATATGACCTATACCCTTTTCCCACAGAGACCTCATGGAGTGTGGCTATATGCAGTGGTGTCTTCTATTGTGTCGTGTGGGATTGCAGTGTTGCATTCTGGACAGGTTTTCGCTATGGTTGCATCCAGCCACTTTTGGTATCACAGGAGGGATGGGTATTGTCCACACTGCAGCCTGGCCAGGTTGACTTTCCTCACGAGAGAACGAGGAGTCTGTGGAGTGGATATTGGGTGCAAGGGTTTTGATTGTTGCAAGGCTAAGGTGTAGCAGTTTCTGCATGACCTTTAACAGGTAATCTATGATTATGTCGCTTCATTACAGGTCATAAGAAACCTTACTGAAATAAGGGTTGAATTCCACACTGCCAGAGAGGATGGAAGGTTTTTTTAGTCATTGGGCAAAGTTATATTTTTCTGTCAATACAACAGAATACCTCATCTCCCTCAGCAATTTATACCCTTCGAACTGAAATTTGCCAAAATCATGCTTACGAACATTGGTAAATAGATTGAGGAACCAGTAAGATTTTTGTGGTCTGATTGTAGTAGTTAATAGTTCCCAGGAGCAGATGAGATCTCCTCCTTCTGACCGCTTGGGAGATTAGAGAAGTCTCTTGATCGATCCTACAGCCTGTGCTATAGGCCCTGCCCCACAATTAAGGGGTCGCGCTTTCTGTGAGACTGTCCTGTGAGGCCAATGGTTTGAAAAAGCATATGGATGAGAGTGTGATTGAAACTGTCCTGAGGTCGAATATACGAGAGTGAGTGTGAGGTTGTGAGAAGGGTTGCAAGACCGAGTAAAAGGCTGGTTGAATATATGAATAATTGTTTGAGAGACAAAGAGCTGACCGAGGAGGAAGTGGGTGATATTGTGTATAATTGGTGTGCATAAATGGGGGTGGGAAGATTGGGTAGTTTATAGTGTATAAACGCATTAAGCTGACTTTGTGGGAAACTAGTCGATGTTGAAATGTTGTGGTGTCACTAATCGAAGATTGATAATCACCGTCGATGTCCCAAAAAGAGCGGATCACGTGTGAGGATATTTACTCTTCCGTGGTGTCAAACTTAGAGGTTCTGAGTAGTTCGTTTCTTTGTACCAAGGTTTTCCTGGATGTTCACAATGGTTTCTCTGGTGCCTATTGTGTGTTCGTGTGTTGAGGTTTTCTATTGAAGTGTGTGTGGAGGGGGGGGGAGGTTAATGCCCCTTTTACAACTAAAACCTGGTGGAGCCTCATGCCCTCTCAACTCCAGTGACCAATGAGAAACTGGTGCGCTGTCACGGGTCGTCTTTCCCACCTCTCTTAAATCTTCCATCTTTCCCCCATTTAGACCCAACTAGGGGTTAAAGAGGACGGTAAACGTTCTAAAAAAGACCGTTCACAGTTGTCTAGTTTTATCTCGTTTGCTCATCATTCAACAATTAATAGAAAACTCTTGTTGGTTAGACCATAGTGGCAGTTTCGTTCGTACTTTTGCCATTTTTTTGTTTGCACTTGTTACCGGCGCTTACATTTGTTTTGGTGTCGATTGTTCCACTTATTATTTAGTATTCTCCTATGAACCGGTTTTTATTTTCATTTGAATCGCCTTTATTCTATTTTATATTATTTCAACTATTAAAATTTCGAAAATTGAAAGAAAACCATTAAAAAAACAAAAAATTCTGCGTTTTCTTCCATTCAAATTAGTTTTTTCTGATATATCTCTAATTTTCTTGCTTTTTTTGTCTGATTCACCAAATATTTTATATGTTTAGCATTTGCCTCACATTTTTCAAAGTTAGCGTATCAATAAATGTTATGAAAGAGATTTAGTAATATTGGAATTATAAATCATGTTATTTCCTTGAATATTAAACATATACCCATCCATAATGCAATACTGGTGTAGCAGTTATGTTTTGTTCCATTTTGCGTTTTTGCAAATGTTTTTTTTTATATTTGGTCTTCCATTATTAAAGTATTGTATTTTGTTCGATGATAAACATAATAATCGGTTTGATATTCATCATGCTACAGCAATGAAGTCATAATTTAAACTAATTTGGATGCATCCTAATTGTGTACGAGTTAGATTGTGTATGGAAGAAGAGTTTGATAAAATAGACATCGTTACTGGATTCTTGTTCGTACTGAATTAATTTATTTTTATTTTGTAATGGACATAGAGTTAGGCATAATTTATACATTTTACAGACAAACAATAAAGAATTTGGAAAACTCATTTTTTATTTAATTCTTTCAATTTGGATAGATAAGCCATCGAATGCCAATAAATAAAGTTGAGCCTCTGGGACGGCGGGACACATCTTCGAGGTGTTTTCAAGCGTGTGAGCTTCAAATGCTTCCTTGCAATGGCTAAGGGCTGTCTATAGGACATGTTTCATTAGCGTCAGGTTCTCGCTAGTATACGCTACGATGAATTTGGTAAAATAGTGTATGCAAAGGGAAAGAGACTACTTGGTAGAAGACTACCGAAGAGTTGCTCGACCAAGAAAGGTCGAGCGCGTGATGAGTAAACAGGAAGGGGGATTGAGACCCACTCCAAACCTCCGCCCCATTCGGCCGTGACAGGCAAGACATACCTGCCTCCGCCTCGGTGTTACTACTCTCAATGCTTCAGCCATACGAAATCTGCGCAGGGCCTTACATAAAAAGTAAATTGCGGAAAGCAACACCCTGCTTCTTCGAAACCTCATTTCCCACGCGTTCATCCCAGCGAGCGACATCTCGGCATCGAAAAGGAATGATCTCTGCAGAGGATGTACGGAAAGCACTGGTCGCCAAATTGAGACCAGTGTGGTAAATCGTGTCCACCTTCCGCAATTCACCCTCCGATGGGGCGCGTAGGATTCGCTTGCGTAGTCTAGGTTAGTAGCTTAGAAAGAACAAGGGAGAGTTAGAAAGGAAAAGTAGTCTATTAGGACTCCAGCTGCTGAGCAGCATGGGTCAAAAAATGCCCATGGCACGGGCATTAGAGACACTAAGGCTGCAGATATGCTCTGTTAGATGAGACGGTAAAAAAACAAGATCAAGGAAACGCTGTGACTCCACCACATCCAGACGATCTCCCCTTCCTTTTAAGAACAACTTCAGGTCGGGGGGGAGGGGAACCTTAGATGGCGACAGAAGTGCCCCACTTTAGTCTATGACACACAAAAAACTAATAAACCCGCGCGGTTCGGCATAGCGAGTGAGTCGACGCTCCACGGTAGGAAAAGGCCGCGCCAAAGAGAAGGAAAGGTCTAGGAAGAGCGTAGCGAGAATAACTTTTAGCAGCACTGAGATAATACAGTTGCTGCACAAAGCAATACCCCGTAAGGGACGCGGCGATTTGCCATCCTGGCCGCCATGCTGACGGGATCCAGCGCTCCGTCCGGCCCCAGCTTAGCCTCTCTCCCTCCCTTCAGATAGCCTGTATTTCTCCCCTACTTCGTCGCTTTTCAAACAACCTCTCCCACAGCTTTCTCTGGCCAGCCTCTAATTTCACAGGGTAGATGCTGACCTCAGCCAACCGTACCGGATCGGGGCTGAGGGGGAAGGGGACAATGTTCCCTAACCCCTGAGCTCCGGTCTGGGGTGGCTGGTTTTTAACAAACTGCTTCATCCCAACCCATACCTTCCTCACACCCCTTTTCCTCTCTACTTCACAATCTGGCGTTTTCGAGCCAGCTGGTTCAAACGCTTCCTCGTTATTCCCTCCACTGATGGCACCATGTTGGCCAAGGGCAAGATGATCCATCAGAGGAGAGGATTAGCTAGTTCAATTGGTAGAGAGCCGAAGGTGACCCGTTTCTCGGACGGGAGCCTTGTGGCAAATGCGGCGAATCCCGCCGAGGCGGCCAAGATAAGTGCTCTTCGGACATTTCATGGCACCCCGGTGAGTGTGACGCCGCACTCTACCATAAATTTTGTGAAAGGAGTAGATTATGCGAGGGAACTCGTTGACTACTCCATTGAGGACATCACCTTAGAGCTGGCCGACCATGGGGCGGTCAAGGTCGAACGTGTGATGAGAAAACAGGGAGGGGCCTCGAGACTCACCCCTACACTCTTCGTCACGTTCGACTGTGACAAGCTCCCTGAGTCGGTGCGTGCTGGTTGGTACCGCTACCGCGTGAAGGCATTCATGCCAGTGCCGCGGAGGTGCTATTTGTGCTACCGCTTCGGTCATACGAATCGATCTTGTAGACGTGCAAAGTCAGGGTCACCCGAAGTTTGTGTAAATTGCTCCAAGGCCGCACACGATAAGTCTAAATTATGTGTGGCCAAGTGTGTCAATTGCGGAGAGCCGCACCCTGCTTCTTCGAAGAATTGTGGTGCATATCTCTTCGAGAAAGAAATCCTGGCCATTCAGACCCAGGATAGAATCTCATTCCGCGAGGTTGAGGACTTGGTTCTGGCGCACCCGGCTCTGCCTGGGACGTCATATGCCTCAATAGTTAGAAAGGCACTCTCTGCCCCTGGCTCATCCAGGCCAACGAGCACGGTTGTTTCCGCGCCCATTCGGAGCTTTTCTGTGGGCTCTACTCAACCGGGGCGCTCCCCTGGTAAAGCTAGCGGCAAAAAAGGGTTCATATCCAGCCCAGGCTAAAACCAGGGCTCCCCCCTCTTCCCCCAGCGTGACCGTTTCCCGTAAGGCGAAACGGCCACGCGCCTCTACCGAGTCGTTAGACTCACAGGGAGCAACACCACTGAAGTTGGTCACCAGGCTATCTTCCGGTGTTCCTAAAGCTGTCCCCCGAAAGTAGGACAGCAACAAAGGAGCTTCGGTTTCTTCGCCCACGCCTAGGGGTGGAGCGAGTGTCTCGGAGACGGTGGTTCCTCGAAAAAAGAGCCCCCCGCCTCCGAAGCGGCAACGCCCGCCTAAGGTTTCGAGGCGGAGGGAGGAAAAGACTCGCATAGAAAGCCCAACCTTCCCCAATAAGTCCTCGAAGGCGACAGCGACTTCAGCGCTTTGTCCGGCCAACATCGCCCGGGGTTCTGCATCCGGGAAGCGTACGGTCATTCCCGTAAGGGTCTTCTGTTCGAGGAGGGCTTCCGCGTCTCCTCCGAGCTAGGCCTGGAGGGCATATTCCTTCACCGAAATTGCCGTGGACTCCGGGCCAACTGGGAGGAACTGCGGAGGCTCGTCTCGTCCCGTCCCGTTCCCCGTTAGCTATCTTTTTGTGGGAGACCATGCTAGGCGCGTGCCCCCTGCCCGCCCTCCCGGGGTATAAGGTTCTTGCGACCCCACCAGCACGGGATGGCCTGGCTGGGGGATGCGCGGTTTACACCCAGCATGATGTCTCCGTTCTTCCTTTCTCTTTAGATACCTCTTTTCAGGCAGTTGCTGTGCAGCTGCACCTGTATAAGAGGTATACTATTATTTCTGCGTACATTCCACCGTCAGCTGACTTCGACGCGGGGGAATTCCGCCGCGTCGTGGCACGGTTGCCGAGGCCCTTTCTCTTGCTTGGAGATCTGACCGGCAGGCATCCTCTCTGTGGAGATTACTCAATAAATCTTAGGGGACAAGTCCTTGCCGATCTGATCGAAGAGCTTGAGATAGATGTCCTAAACGTGGATGAGTTTACGCATCACTGTCCGAGAACCGCTTCATTTTCTTGCCTGACCTATCTTTGTGCTCTTCGGATGCACAGCCTGATTTTGATTGAGGGGTGGTCGATGACCTCCATGGTAGTGATCACTTTCCCATTCAAATATCATTTTCAGGGCAACTGACGCCCGAGAGCCCACCTCGGCGGTGCCTGGCGCGGGCGCGGTGGCCTGCATTTCAGGAAATGACTGAATTCTCTATCTGAGGCGAGGAGTTTAGGTCGGTAGATGAGGCCGTTGAGTTCTTCTCCAGCAACCTCATCGCAGTGGGCCTTACTACTATTCCTAGGACGTCTGGCCGTTTTGCATGCCAACCACTCCCATGGTGGTCGGCCGAGTGTGAGACGGCCCTGAAACAGAAGCGTTATGCCTACAAGCACTATAAGTGCCACCCGAACGATTTCACTGTCGCTGAATTTCGTCGGGCTAGGGCTAGGTTCCGGTATATTTCGAAGCACCTCCGCCGCTCTTTTTGGCGGCATACATGTCTTCACCTAACGGGAAGACCCCTTTAGCAGAGGTGTGTAAGCGAGTCAAAAGGATTCGGGGGAAGTTCTCGCAGGACCCCCCTCCCGTTCTCCAGGAGAATGGTACTGCAATCTCAGACCCCGCGTTCGTGGCGGAATCCTTAGCGACCGCTTTTTCCGCATTCTCTAGCCGTGATTTTTCCCTGCAAGCATTCAATGCACGTCGTAATGTCACGGAAGGCCGCCGACTGGACTTTACCTCCAGAGGCGGCAAACCCTCAAACGACAGGTTTACTGTGAGTGAGTTCCTCTCCGCTCTTGCTTTTTGCGCGGACACCGCCCATGGTCGGGACGATGTCCCGTACGCCATGCTTCGACATCTTGGTGAGCGACGCATGACCTTTCTGTTAGATTTGTTCAACAGGAACTGGGTGGAAGGTCTTCTCCCTGATTCCTGGCGAATAGCTACTGTGTCGCCTTTTGCAAACCGGGGAGAGATCACTCTACTCCAACCGGTTTCCGCCCAATCTCTCTAACCTCTTGCGTGTGCAAGTTGATGGAGAAATTGGTAAATGTTAGATTAGCCTTTTTCCTGGACAGCGGATGTCATCTGTCTTCTGCACAGTGTGGCTTCCGTAAGTTCCACTTTACGTCGGATGCTCTGCTCCGACTGGAAAATGCCGCCTGCGAGGCTTTCCTTCGTAGACAGCACTACGCCACGGTATTTTTCGATCTGGAAAAGGCCTATGATACCGCATGGCGATACGGTATCATGGATACTCTCCACACGATGGGGGCGAGGGGACGCCTCCCAATGTTAAAATCTAAATTTTTGCGAGATCGTCGATTCCGCGTACGGGTGGGGGGAGCCCTCTCCGGCTCAAAGGAGAAGGAAAAGGGTGTCCCGCAGGGAAGTGTCTTCAGTGTCACACTCTTTGCCCTGAGCATCAACGGCATCACCTCGGTGCTGCCGGAAGATGTTCTTGCTACGCTCTACGTGGACGACCTTTCGATCTCTTTTGGCACGGCCCAGATGCCAACTCTGGAGCGTCGACTCCAACAGGCATTGAACCGCGTCTCTCGCTATGCCGAAGCGCACAGGTTTCGGTTTTCCTTCGCTAAGACTAAGGTGGTGCACTTCTGCCGCCATCCATGGCTCCACCCCGACCCATACTTAATTCTTAATGGGGTACGCCTGACAATGGTTGAATTGCACCGTTTCTTCAGTCTTGTATTTAACCGACACCTCACCTGGGAGGCTCATATTCGCAGCCTTAGGGTCTCCCGTACCCGCGCCATGGATATTCTCCGTTCCGTGACTTTCAGCGCTTCGGGTGCTGATAGGGCTACTGCCTTGCTTTTTTACCGATCCTTTGTTCTTTCGAAGCTCGATTACGGATGCGAGTTTTATGCATCCGCAGCCAAGCATTTATTGCAGAGGGTGGATTCGATCCACCACACCGGCCTTCGCCTTGCGACCGATGCCTTCCACACTTTCCCCATTGAGAGCCTGTTGGTCGATGCTGGGGAGATGCCACTCGCTCTGCGCTGCCTGCAGTGCATCACTCGCCTGTACGCGCGATCCCGGTGCCTCTCTCAATCGCCAACAACTGTCACTGCATCTGCAGGCTGATCTCGACGGTGCTGATGCCACCGAGAGACGCCAGTTATACCCTAAGCCCTTTGGGTTTAGGGTCAGGAAACTCCTTGGATAGCTAGATATAGTTCTCGGGCCGGTGGCGCCCCTGGTTCTGCCCAGGACACCACCCTGGAGGGTACCACATTTGGCTATTTGTCTCTACGCCTCCCCGTAAGGGGCGCGGCGATTTGACATCTTGGCCGCCGTGCTGACGGGACTCAGCACCCCTTCCGACCCCAGCTTATCCTCTTCTTCTTCCTTCAAAACACTTGTTTCCTCGCTTTTCATACAACCTCTCCCACAACTTTTTCTAGGTCAGCCTCTAATTTCACTGGGTAGATGCTGCCCTTCCTCTCAGTCAACCGTCCCGCATCGGGGCTGAGGGGGTGGGGGACAATGTTCCCTAACCCCTAAGCTCCGGTCTGGGGTGGCTGGTTTTTAATAACCTGCTTCATCCCCACCCATACCTTCCTCACATCCCTTTTCCTCTCCTCTTCACAATCTATATTTTTTTACGCCGTGTCTAAGGTGGAGCCACCATGCCAATGGACTGCCAGGCCACCAGGTGGGAGAAGTGGTCCAAAATGGCGGCGCCTGGCTCTGCCAGGCCTGTAAGCACTCTTGTACTGCGGGCAACTACAAGAGGTGATGAGCTATTGCGTCCCTTGGCACAAATAGGGTCACCATGCCCATTGTTGAATTTATAAAACCTCAAACCCCTTTAGCTCCTCCTTGCTCACTGACGGAGCCGCCCTCGGGCAGCTCCAGCCAAAAAGTGGAGGTCCCTGCCCTATGCTTGCGGAGGAGACCCACCACTTTTCTCTAACCGGATAGGAGGCTTACTCCTCTCCTTCGCCTACGGGTGCAGGGGACTCCCCCTCACCCTATTCTCTGGAGGTGCCTTCGGGCACCTCCCCTTTTCCAGCGGCAGTCCCCTCTTTTCTCTCCAAGGGGACTGCCAAGAAAGCCAGCAGGCAGCCAATTGCCGACCGCCCCTCGTGTAAGCGACTCGGTAGGGCAAACCCCCTTAAGGGGGAGAGGGAAGCCAGGTCCCTTCGGTCGCTTCCTTCAAAAGAACTGCTGGCAAGAATTTCAAACCTTGCCGGGGTCAAGGCCTGTGCCTCCCCACACAAGACTGGCGACACTGCCAAGGGGACCTGCGATGTCCTGGGAGGGGATGGCCAACTGGACGCCCCTCCTGTGATAGGCATGGTCCTTGAGGAAACCCAGCCTCAGACGGTAGGGTCTTCTATGGGGGGTAATTCGAGCTCGGCGCCAAATACCGAACCCGAATCCGCTCCTATGCAAGGTCCTCCTCAAACGGCTGGGCATTCTGAGGCAGTACAAGGAGGGGAGGGATCTCCTCCGGATGGTGCACCTGCGACGACCAGGACCTTCTCCATTTCGGAGAAGGACCTGGCTGAGGCCGGTCCATCTGGCCTAGGGGCTTCTACCGGCGGAGGTGAGAAGCTGGTTCATTCTTCGCCCTCCTCTCCTAAAAAGAAAAAGAAGAGAAGAAAGACTAAGAAGACTCGGGGCTCCTTTTTATCTGCGGGGGCTACGGGGACGGATGGGTCTGCTGCCACTCTAGCAAGCGACTAAGCCAAGATCAGCACATCCGGCCCCTCTTCCCCCTCTCGGGTACGGAGCTCTTGACTATGACAAAGACGAAAAGTGCACAGGGAGGAGCCTTACTGACATCAGGGCCCCTGATTCAGAGGTTACCTGGCGTTTTCGAGCCCACTGGCTTCAAACGCTTCCTCGTTATTCGCTCCACTGATGGCACCATGTTGTCCAAGGGCAACATGATCCATCAGAGGTGAGAATTAGCTAGTGCAATTGTTAGAGAGCCGAAGGTGACCCGTTTCTCGGACGGGAGCCTTGTGTCAAATGTGGCGAATCCCGCCGAGGCGGCCAAGATAAGTGCTCTTCGGACACTCCATGGCACCCCGGTGAGTGTGACGCCGCACTCTACCATGAACTTTGTGAAAGGAGAAGTTTATGCGAGGGAAAACGTGCACTACTCCATTGAGGACATCACCTTAGAACTGGCCGACCATAGGGCGTTCAAGGTCGAACGTGTGATGAGAAAACAGGGAGGGGCCTCGAGACCCACCCCTAGACTCTTCGTCACGTTTGACTGTGACAAGCTCCCTGAGTAGGTGCGTGCCGGTTTGTACCGCTACCGCGTGAAGGCATTCGTGCCACTGCCGCAGCGGTGCTATTACTGTCACCGCTTCGGCCATACGAAACGCTCATGTAGACGTGCAAAGTCAGGGTCACCCAAAGTCTGTGTAAATTGCTCCAAGGTCACGCACGATAAGTCCAAACCGTGTGTGGCCAAGTGTGTCAATTGCGGAGAGCCGCATTCTGCTTCTTCGAAGCAATGTGGTGCATATCTCCTTGAGAAAGAAATCCTGGCCGTTCAGGCCCAGGATCGACTCTCATTCCGCGAGGCTAAGGACTTGGTCCTGGCGAACCCGGCTCTGCCTGGGACGTCATATGCCTCAATAGTTAGAAAGGCACCCTCTGCTTTTGGACCATCCAGGCCAACAAGCACGGTTGTTTTCGCGCCCATTCAGAGCCCTTTTGCGGGCTCTACCCATCCTGGGCGCTCCCCTGGTAGAGCTGGCGGCAAAAATGGTTCACACCCAGCCCCGGCTAAAACCAGGGCTCCCCCCTCTTTCCCCAGCGTGACCGTTTCCCGTAAGGCGAAACAGCCACGCACCGTCACCGAGTTGTTAGGCTCACAGGGGGCAACACCCCTGAAGATGGTCGCTAGGCCATCTTCGGGGGTTCCTAAAGCTGTCCCCCTAAAGGAGGACAGCAACAAAGGAGCTTCGGCTCATTGGGCCACGCCCCGAGGCGGAGCGAGTGTCTCGGAGACGGTGGTTCCTCGAAAAGAGGGCCTTCCGCCTCCGAAGCGGCAACGCTTGCCTTAGGTTTCGAGGCGGAGGGAGGAAAAGACTTGCATGGAGACCCAACCTCCCCCAATAAGTCCTCGAAGTCAACAGCGCTTTGTCCGGCCAACAGCGCCAGGATTCTGCCCCCAGGAAGCGTACGGCAAAACCTGTGAGGGTCTTCAGTTCGAGGAGGGCTTCCGCGTCTCCTCCGAGCTAGGCATGGAGGGCATATTCCTTCAATGGAATTGCCGTGGACTCTGGGCCACCTGGGAGGAGCTGCGGAGGCTCGTCTTGTCCCGTTCTCCGTTAGATGTCTTTTTGCAGGAGACCCTGCTAGGCGATTGCCCCCTGCCTGCCCTCCCGGGGTATAAGGGTCTTGCGACCCCACCACCGCGGAATGGCCGGGCTGGGGAATGTGCGGTTTACACCCGGCATGATGTCTCTGTTCTTCCTTTCTCTTCAGATACCCCCTTTCATGCAGTGGCTGTGCAGCTGCACCTGGATAGGAGGTATACTATCATTTTTGCGTACATTCCACCGTCAGCTGACTTCGACGCGGGGGACTTCCGCTGCGTCGTGGCACGGTTGATGAGGTTTTATCTCTTGCTTGGAGATCTGACCGGCAGGCATCCTCTCTGGGGAGATTACTTCATAAATCCCAGGGGACAAGTCCTTGCCGATCTGATCGAAGAGCTTGAGATGGGTGTCCTAAACGTGGATAAGTTTACGCATCACTGTCCGAGAACCGCTTCATTTCCTTGCCTTGACCTATCTTTGTGCTTCTTGGATGCACAGCCTGATTTTGATTGGGGGGTGGTCGATGACCTCCATGGTAGTGATCACTTTCCCATTCAAATATCATTTTCAGGGCAACTGCTGCCTGAAAGCCCACCTCGGTGGTGCTTGGCGCGGGCGCGGTGGCCTGCATTTCAGGAAATGACTGAATTCTCTATCTCAGTCGAGGAGTTTAGGTCAGTAGATGAGGCCGTTGAGTTCTTCTCAGGCAACCTCATCGCCGTGGGCCCAACTACTATTCCTGGGACGTCTGGCCGTTTTGCACGCTGACTACTCCTATGGTAGTCAGCCGAGTGTGAGACGGCCCTGAAACAGAAGCGTTATGCCTACATGCGCTATAAGCGCCGCCCGAACGATTTAACTGTCGGTGAATTTAGTCGGGCTAGGGCTAGGTTCCGGCATATTTCGGAGCACGCCCGCTGCTCTTCTTGGGGGGGCATACGTGTCTTCACTTAACGGGAAGACCCCTTTAGCTGAGGTGTGGAAGCGAGTCAAAAGGATTCGGGGCAAGTTCTCGCAGGAACCACCTCCCGTTCTCCAGGAGAATGGGACCGCAATCTCGGACCCCGCGTCCGTGGCGGAATCCTTAGCGACCGCTTTTTCCCATTCTCTAGCCGTGATGCTGCTCTGCAAGCATCCAATGCACGTCGTGATTTCGTGGAAGGCCGCCGGCTGGACTTTACCTCCAGAGGCGGAGAATCCTTCAACGACAAGTTTACTGTGAGTGAGTTGCGTTTCGCTCTCGCTTCGTGCGCGGACACCGCCCATGGTCCGGACGATGTCCCGTACCCCATGTTTCGACACCTGGGTTAGCGAGGCATGACCTTTCTGTTAGATTTGTTCAACAGGATCTGGGTGAAAGGTCTTCTCCCAGACTCCTGGCGAATCGCTACTGTGCTCGCCTTTCGCAAACCGGGAAGAGATCCTTCTACTCCGACCGGTTTCCGCCCAATCTCTTTAACCTCTTGCGTGTGCAAGTTGATGGAGAAATTGGTAAATGTTAGATTAGCCTTTTTCCTGGACAGCAGAGGCCATCTGTATTCCGCACAGTGCGGCTTCCGCAAGTTCCACTTCAAGTCGGATGCTCTGCTCCGACTGGAAAATGCCGTCTGCGAGGCTTTCCTTCGTAGACAGCACTACGCAACGGTATTTTTCGATCTGGAGAAGGCCTATGATACCGCATGGCGATACGGTATCATGGATACTCTCCACACGATGGGGGTGAGGGGACGCCTCCCAATGTTTAAATCTGAATTTTTGCGAGATCGTCGATTCCGCGTACGGGTGGGGGGAGCCCTCTCCGGCCCAAAGGAAAAGGAAAAGGGTGTCCCGCAGGGAAGTGTCCTCAGTGTCACACTCTTTGCCCTGAGCATCAACGGCATCACCTCGGTGCTGCCGGAAGATGTTCTCGCTACGCTCTACGTGGACGACCTTTCGATCTCCTTTGGCGCGGCCCAGATGCCAACTCTGGAGCGTCGACTCCAACAGGCATTGAACCGCGTCTCTCGCTATGCCGAAGCGCACAGGTTTCGGTTTTCCTTCGCTAAGACTAAGGTGGTGCATTTCTGCCGATATCCACGGCTTCACCTCAACCAAGAGTTGTTTCTTAATGGGGTGTGCCTGGATGTGGTTGAGTCGCACCGTTTCCTTGGTCTTGTATTCAACCGACGCCTCACCTGGGAGGCTCATATTCGCAGCCTTAGGGTCTCTTGTACCCGCGCCATAGACATTCTCCGTTCCGTGACGTTCAGCGCTCGTGGCGCTGATAGGGCTAATGCCCTACTTTTTTATCGATCCTTTTTTCGTTCGAAGCTCGACTACGGATGTGAGTTTTATGCATCCGCAGCCGAGCGTTTATTGCAGAGAGTGGATTTGATCCACCACACCGGCCTTCGCCTTGCGACCGGTGCCTTCCGCACTTTCCCCATTGAGAGCCTGTTGGTCGATGCTGGGGAGATGCCACTCGCTCTGCGTCGCGTGCAGTGCATCACCTGCCTGTACGCGCGAGCCCGGCGCCTCCCTCAGTCGCCAACAGCTCTTACTGCATCCGCAGCTGATCTCGATTGTGCCTATGCCGCCGAGAGACGCCAGTCATACCCTAAGCCCTTTGGATTTAGGGCTAGGAAACTCCTTCAAGTGGTAGATATAGCTCTCGGGCCGGTGGCGCCCCTGGTTCTGCCTAGGACGCCACCCTGGAGGGTATCATATTTGGCTATTTGTCGCCCCGCCTCTGCTCCCAAAGCTTGTACTGCGCCGGGAGTATTGCGTTCGACCTTTTTGAACCAAACATCGTGCACGCTGGAACCGTGCCAGTGTATACGGATGGCTCCAAGTCCGAAGAGGGGGTCGGCTTCCACGCCGTATTCCCTCTGTTTGAAGTCAGCGGGGCTCTACCAGGCACTGCGTCTGTCTTTACGGCCGAGGTGGTGGCAATACACCACTCAGTACGGGAGATTACGCGACGTGCCCGGTTCGGTGGCCGGATTGTGATCTATAGCGACTCACAAAGCGTCCTGAGTGTTCTCGGGGCATTGGAATCTCCGCTTTCCCTGGTTCGTGATATCCGTGACGCTACTGTTTTGACGAGCCGGGCAGATGTCAAGATTATCTTCTGCTGGGTTCCTGGACATGTAGGAATTGCGGGGAATGAGCGCGCCAAAGACTCTCCGAGGACTCTGTGACCGTACCAGCGTTTCGCTCTTCCTCACACAGACTACATGGCAGGAATACGGGCAGCTCTTTGGACTGCTTGGCAAAGAAGATGGGAGACGGTCGAAGGGAACTTAAAGTTGCGTGCCATTGCGCCGCGACTGTTCCCATGGACCTATCCCCCAATGCTGCGGCACTTCAGGTCGCTTTCTGTCGTCTCCGAATCGGACACACTCGTGTGACGCATCGTTATTTGATAGAGTGCTCGCTTGTGCCCTATTTTGACGACTGCGCTCCCCCCAGACTGTTCGGTACATTCTTGTCGAATGTCCCAGTCTGGGTGATCTTCGCGCACGTTACCTGTCCCGGTACCGGGTTGGGCGGGGTCGCTACCGTCTGTCCCTTGCACTTCAGACGAGTTCGTGCACATTGACTTGTGGACTTGTTGACTTTTTGGGGGAGGCCGGGCTTCTCCCCTTTATTTGAGTAGGTTCTATTTTTTTTTTTCTCTTTGTAGGTTGCACGCTCCTGCACCGGGGGGAGTGGGAATTTCCCCCGATGCCGGAGATTGATTCCTAATTGTTAAGTTTTTCCATTATTTATCATCGTTATTTTTTCATAATTTTATTTTAAAGTAGCCTAGTTCTAGGCGGTCGTATTTCCGGCGACTTATGACCAAGTGGGCAGTCGCCAGATGGGCTCTAAAGAAAAAAAACAAAAAACAAAGCACAAAGCAATAAGAATAACACTGCGGCATACATTATTGTACCAGAGAATGCCCCACCCGTACGTAGAATTGATGATCTCGCATAAACTCAAACGCTAAGATTTGGAGGCGTCCGTTCACATATATGGTTTGAAGAGACTTACATGATACTGTATTGAAATGCGGTATAGTAGGCGTTCTCTAGGTCTAAAAATGCTGTAGAGAAGTGCTGCCTTTATAAGGATGGATAGATAGATACCATTTTCGGGCCAGACCACAGCATCCGCCGTGGAGTGAAACTTGTATAAGCCACAGTGTGTACCGGACAGTTGGCCTCCAGGGGTTAAGAAATAAGCTAACCTAACATTAACCAATTAATCCACCAATTTGCACACGAATGAAATTCGTGAAATTGGGCGATAACCAGCAAGGATAGTGATCACTCCTCGGATTGCGAAAAGTACTCAGGGTTGCGATTGGTCAGGAATCTGGGGGATACTCTCTTTTCATATCCAGTTAGACAAATCTAACAGAAATGGAGGAAATCACTTAAATTATTGTCGAAGTATGGGGTACGGTACATCGTCGAACCATGGGCGGTTTTTGCCACGAAGCAAGTTTGGAGCGCAGATCACTCAGCCTAAGCTGGTCATTGAATGTTTTTTTTTGCGTCTAGAGGCAAACTCTAGTAGACGGCCTTCAGAGAGCCCAGACGTGCTTTCAAAGCTTATACGGACACGGGGTGCGAGATTACGGTCACGAGCTTCTGGAGGACGGGAAGGAAGCCTGTGAGAATATGTCCCGAATCCTTTTCACGTGCTTCCATACCTCTGCAAGAGTGGTCTTTCCAATTAAGGGAAGGCACGTATGCTCACCAAGAAGAGAGGCAGGCGTGTTTCTAAATATAGCGGAACCTTGCTCTCGCTTAACGAAATTCACTTATAGTGACATCGTTCGAACGGCGCTTGTAGAACATATCGGCATAGCCCTTCACTCTGAGACCCGTCTGAAAAACGGCAGACCAATAAGGAAACAGCACATTTGATTGGAGATGATTACATTAAAAAAATAGCAGGGTTGAAAGTTTCACATTTTCCAGGAACACACAAGAGACAAAATTGCTAAATCAATTCAAGATACCAAGAGAAAATATTCACATGATCATAAGTGATAATGCTGCTAATATGAAACTTGCTATTGAAATGTGTGATTTGGATGAATTTAGTATCATAAGCTGTGCTATTCATACATTACAACTCTGCATCCAGGATAAATCATTTAAACAACAACAGACTGTCTATTTTGGCTTTTGCAAGTAACATAATTGGAAGATTCAATCATTCGGCTTCTAATAGAGAACCTCTTGAAATGTTACAGAAAAAGTTAGATCTTTCAAGGCATTGCTTGATTCAAGACGTCTCCACAAAATGGAACTCAACTTTTTACATAGTGGAAAGATTAGTAGAGCAGAAGAGAGCAATTATTCTATTTTGAGCCACAAAGAATCAATCCTGCTTAAGAGACTATTAATGGGAATTGGCTGAAAACCTTGTTATAGTCTTAAGAAATTTTGAAATTATCACTCAAGAAATGAGTTTCGATAATACTACTGTTTCTTTGATCATCCCTTTTGTTGCGGCAATGCAGAATTACCTCGATTACTCAACTCGAACTATTAGTGGCATAAAGACAATTGTAAATGAACTCCAAAGAGATTTCATTGAAAGATTTGAACCATACAAACGAAATAAGAAACTTATTCTCGCAACGGCTCTTGACCCACGATACAAACTGAAATATTTTGAACCAACAGAAAAAGAAAATATTAAAACTATGATTTGTGACACAGCTTCAACACCGGTAATACAAGATAATCAAAAAGATGAAAGTGAACAAGATAGTGACGGAAATGAAACAGAACATTCAAAGCTACCCGAGAACAAATATAATTAATCTACAATATTTTGGGGAACTATCGATATAAAAAAATATCTGAAGTCCCTCAAACCATTACGGAAAGTTCCTGCAGGAGTAAAAAAATAAAGGAGCTGAGTGAAACAAGGTAAGAGTTAAAAATGAATAATTCTAATTAGTTTATAACTTTTTATGTACTTAATAGTTTGTTACCCTGTGTTAGGAACAACCCACAATAAAACATACACTAAAAGACTGTACAGCACACTAGCACCAACGCCAACAACACAACATTCACACACTGAAGGATATGTGGGGTAATCCAGTGTTAGAAGCGGCTTTCGTTAAGAAAAACGGGCTCTCATTTGGACAGTATGAAGAAGGTCAAAGACAACAACACCGTGTCACAAATGCCTTCTCTGAGTTTATATTTAAAAGGCATAAATCTAATATTTAATATGTTCTCTCTTATATCTGTGACAAGTATGGATATTGAAGTTATACTTCTTGGTCGGTAACATCCAAAACTAAAAAAAATCTTAGCCACATACTACGATTACATTTAATGATTTTAAACACAAATGCCACCATTTAGGTAATTTATTTTAATTAAATAATGTATATAATTCTAATCAATTTCCAGATTTTGCAAGCATTTAATTAAAATTATGTCTTTTCAGCATGAAAGAGATATGAGCCTACTTCAGTCTTCCTCCACTGGTACGTACAGAATGTCCACTCAACTACCTTAGCCACTTTCGGCGAATAAGAATAACCCCGTTGCGTACCCTTTTGATCAAAACTAAGATATGCTCTCCTGAGTGTGTTCTCCACTCAGTAAAAGCCAACCATGGGTGGGTTGGTGGAATATTGAGATTTAAGCCGAGTGGATTGCTTAATAATTGCCAAGGGATCGTCCAAATTAGTTAAACACACATATACAAAACTAATCTTTAATGTACATGAATTTTATATAAACACAGCGTATATAAATATAAATAGGATTAATCTTGCACTGAATAAATAAGTCTACAAAAATGTCGTGGGGATTACTTGCAGATTACTCACTGGAATGTTTGCGTCTTAATGAGACCAGACAGAACGAAGAGAATATTATTATTGAGTTAAACACTGAATTAAGTAAGCATTTCTAATATTCGAGGGTATGGGCTTGGGATGAGAATTCTAGTTCACAAAAAACTGGTGAAGTTAGGGGAGGGGATAATTCAATTAACGATACCATTGAGTTCGTAAATATTTTTGAAGGGTGGGGGATGAAGATCTTCTTCTGATGACGATGATCGCACTTAGTCCGGCCGTCCGAGGTTACCGAATGAGAGGGTAATCCTAGACCGGTGATATGCTGATCCTTTGCCGGATCACGAAGGTGAGCTACACGGTGACTCAAATCGGACTTCTTCCTTGAAGTACTTGTCCGATTATTCGGCTCCTGGAGTGGGTAGCCAAACCGATTACCTAGCTACGTCTAGGGTAATCCGCAGAGGGAGGTCCTGTGTAACCTCAGACTCTGAAGGGGGGGGGGGCTGCGAGAAGTTTGGCACCTACAAGTACCGGGGTGGCAACAACCAATTCCCCGAGAAATTCCATCCTTGCAGCGGGCGAACGGTTTCTTATGTGGATCGAGTTTCACACAAACTCGACGTAGGTCCAAGGGCTTTTGCCTGTTTCCGGGGAAAAGTCTTCCTTTTATTTGTCTCACGAGCAGAATCAAAAGAGAGAATCGAATTCTCGTAAAAATCCGTATCGTCGCGCGAAAGACCTTTTTTCATCTTTGTTCTGACGATATGTCATTCACGGCTTCGAGCCATCTCGGATTTTTCAGTGGTGCGAAAAAGGGAGACGGAGAATTCGAGGCGAGAGGTGCGTTTAGGGATACGAGAAGCCGCGCAGCTTTCTGTCGGAGTGTTTCTGCGTACATTTATGTACGCAGTATTTATACTTCTACACTCTCATCCTTCCTTTTTGGCCTCTATCGGCATGTTAGTCTTTCGCTGTTGCTACCTGCTCTTCTCCTCCTCTCCTTGCTCCTTTTTTCCTGTCTCATCTCACCTTTTCCTATCCCCTCTCACTTTTTCCTTTCCACTCTCACTTTTTCCTTTCCACTCTTACCTATCACCTCTTCTTTCTGAATTACTGCCTATCCTCTTTTGCCTACCATAACCTTCCTATGACCTCCTGCATATCCCTTCCTGCCTCTCCACTCCTCTTCTATCTTAACTTTCCCCTCCTACCTATCCTTCCCTGCCTATCCATTTCGGGCTATTTCTTTCTGTCTATCATTTCCTGCCTCGCCCCAATCTATTCTTGCTCATCTCTTAGCCTGTCCGTCCCTGCTTATCCATATTGCTTATCAATTCGTGCTTATCTCTTCCTGCCTATCATTTCCTACCTCTCCACTCACTCCTATCCACTCATGTCTATCCAAAGCATAAATAGGGTTGGGGTTAAACTGTCGCCCATGCATGGATACAAGGAAGATCGGAGAAGAGAAAGTAAGAAAGAAGATCCATAAAATACAAACCTCGGCAATGACATTGGTTAGTGCAAACGACCTATTTCTGGCAGAAGGTTTGACAAGTAAAAGGAAGCCATCATTAGAAACGCAATTTACCTGACTAATGAATTAATATTAAAGTCGCATAAGGCATTAGTAGTGGAAATAATTCTCAGGATGTGGGGTAGTTGCTTTGCTCCTAACAAAACAAAGGGCATAAACTGGCGAGCCGGGAGGTACATGCAGAATCGGATAGGTTTCATAGAACGGAAATGGTCTGTATATTAAAGACGACACACACATAACAGAGCGTCGTTAATTGGTCTTTAATGAGGTAATCAGTCAGGGTTCACATCGGATATGGAAGAGATTAGAGATGGTATACGATGCTATGGTAAGTGAAATTGTTAGGCCCCGGAATCCTTTCCTAAAAAGAAAGCCCCAAGTCAGCCACAGGGAAACAAGAGCGATGGGTTTAGGGCAGGGTAATTAAACATCGTGGGACTAAACGCTCGTCTCATTCTCACCAGCATTTTCTTATCTGGCAGCGATAAGTGGTAGGGAAAAGGTGGTCACGAGGTCATTGTGTGCACCGAACTTATTTTTTTGAGGGAATTTTTCCCATCAGAACTGTGATGGTTCAGCTTCAAGTTGGTTCCATTTCAGAGAGCAATTTATGGATCATCAACTTGAGTACGTCTCACAAAGAATCTGAAGGTCTTGAATCTACAGCCAAAGTGGCTTAGTAGGGAGAGCTTGTCCGCAGACAGGAATAGGAAGGAAGCGTATTGGAAGTGGAAAGTAATTCAAAACAGACAAGATCTAGACAGGTATTTTAGTAATGCTTCAATGTAAGAGGATTAATTGAGAAGGTAAAGCTTGTTGAATAAGTGAGCGTTGCGTATTTTTGGAAAAGAATCCAAGGAATTCTTGTCACATCTAATCAGCTGAAAGTCAGGTCATCAGCGTGTATGCCTATTTAAGTACAATAGTAGCGTGTTTCTGAATTCGAACCTGGACATCGCCAACGTTCTAAACGATGTCCATTTTCATTGCAATTCACGAGATAAAGTAAAGGCGAGACAAAGGGAGTGAGAGAAGTAGTAGAACAGCTGGTAGAGTTAAACCAATACAAATCACCTGGCCTTGACGGAATCTTGCCACAGGTTCTGCGGAAGGTCAAGGAAGAGGTGACCCCCACCTATCCGTGATTTTTAATGCTTCTCGTGACAGTCGCGACTTGACAATGTACTGGCGATTTGATGATGTAAATCTGATCTATAAGAAAGGGAACGGAAGTGGTGCTTGCAATTAACTAACCGATCGATAAGTCTGAGTTTAGTAGTTGGAAGGCGAGATAAGATCACGGAGCACCTAGATTCATACAATCTAATCAGAGTTGCCAAGCATGAGTTTCATAAGAACAGCTCGTAACTAATTTTCTTGAGTTTTTTTTCACGTTCTGATGAAAAAGTAAGAGCATTTTGGGCAGGCGGTCGTACTTTATTTGGCTTTCAATAAGCGCTCAATAAAGTTCCCCACGGTAAGGCTTTAAACTAAATTGAGGGCGCTGAAGGATTGAGGACTGGATTGAGAACGATTGCTTGTGAGGTGCCAGAAGATTGTGATCAAAGCCCTGGCCTCGAGTTGATTTTCTAAATTTATGAAGGTTGAAATTTCGAGTAGAGGTAAAACGTTTTCATAAGCATGTTTGGGGAGGAAGGGGATGAAAGCCGCTTTTAGATAAATGATTCCGAGTTTAAATTTTTGAAGAATTTGGTTGCAATGTAAAAATACCGAGAGATAAAAGAGACTAATTCGTTTAATAAAGTTGCTGACTGAGTGGTAAAAACAAGAAATTTCATTCTCTTCGTGTTTAGTGAAATTGCTAGAGTTAATGGAACCCAAGTTAGTGATTCTACGAGTATATTAATTTTAGAGAGGATAGGTGAAGTGTATAATGTGAATTTGGCCTGCAAAGGCAAGATAGGAGAAATTCGTTTTAAAGAGCCCAGAGTCTGGGACATGTTGAGGGGTATTTTTGGGTAGGTGTCGAACTTTCGTCTATCATCAATTAGAACACCAAGAAATTTATCAAAGATAGATCGATCAATAGAGTGGCTGTCAATTCCTAATGGAGGTAGGTTGGTAGACTCATTAAAGGAGAATAAAGGTGGCTTTATTGATGTTATGGATAGTCTCTTAGCAGTAAGCCAGTGATGGATATTAGATGTTTGTTGTGCATAATATGTACAGAGGTATCATAAGAAAATGTGTATGGAATTTCGTAAATTAGGAAGAGAAGGCTTCCCAAAACAAAACCCTGAGGGACTCCTGTGGTGATAGCTGGCGGAGCTCTGATAATGCTATAAATAGCTATTAATTATTTATTGATGTTTTATCAAGCAAGATGTGAACTAGAGATTAGTGTTTCCACGGACTCCGACTCTATCTTTTTATTGAATAGACTTTTATGATTTGCTTTCCTAAAAGCTTTAGAAAATCAATAATTCAAGTGAATGTACACAATTTCGGGTATTATGTATGTATATTTGATAAGAAACTCATAAATTTCGTCAAATGTGCTAACGTTTGAAACGGATCCATATTGACGGGGATATAAGATTTTATTTTTAGTAAAAGAATACTGTTCTCCTATATATTAGTGTTTTATATACCTTGGAAATAAATTTGAGTTGAGTAATTTAAATTATCGTATGATTTGATGAGAAATTTATGAATGGAATTTGACGTGCTAACGTTTGGACTGAATCCATATTGTTGAGGATATAATATTTCATTGTCAGAAAGAAAAGACAGACAGCTTTTGTACATTGATTTTTCGAATATTTTGGATAAGGTTATAAGTAAGGAGATAGGCCGTAATTTAATGAAGGTTGGCGTTAACGCGGTCAGATTTCAAGCAGGAAGGAAAAAACACAATGTAATAAGGCTTCAATCAAGAAAAGATACATATATGATTGACTAGTGAGATCAGCAGTAAGTTTATAAATTAGGTGAAAATCGAATTAAGGAATGAAGAGGTCTTTTTCAATTTTATGATAACTAGAAATTCTTCAATATTGGTAAAGGAAAAAGCAAAATAAAAATTAATGTTTCTGTCAGGCAACTATCTTATTGAGGAGATTATGTATTTGCATTACAATATTACCAAATTAGGAGTTTAACAGCCTAATCAATTTCAGAAGGATCTTTAAGAGATTTACTTTTCGAGATAAGCTGAGAAATTGGTCGGTTGGATCAATGTTGGTTAATAGTTAATTCCAGTTTTTCCACGTAGTTTGGAAATCGGAGAAGCAGATAGGAATTTTTGATGGAAATAATCTATTTTATAGTAGGGTAAAATGGAAGGTAATAAAGTTTTGCAAGTTTTATAGGCGCTAAAGAAAGTATCGTCTCGTTTGTACGATTTAAAAAGAATATGTTTATTGTAAGAGCATTTAAGTTTAATTTTGGCAATCCAAGGACAGGAAGTATATATAGTAGGGAAAACTTGTAGTGACCAGAGCAGTGTGCATTGTATATGCTATAAAAAGAATTAGATAAGGATTACTTCGTTAAGTTTAATTGAGTGAATTGATTTGAGAAGTGAAAGTTGCAGTAAATAGTGGGGGCTTCAGGCGTTTTTAGAGGTTTATTTGACTATGGTCACAAATAATTTATGCGCAAAGTGCTTTCCTTTGGTATGGAGAAGGATGCGGGCGAAAATTGGCTGGTTATTGCGGCGTCCATTAATTGAAAAGTATTAGAAAGTTGATTTACCAGATATAATTGATAAAAGATGTGGAGTTAGGAGAGAAGTGGGTAGAACGTGTAATGAAATGAAGTAAGGAAGCTTTGTCAAAGATTAAGGAAATTAAGTTAATCATTAAACGAATTATTATCTCAATATTTATTTTGTCATCCAATATGGTCTGGTGTGCGGGATTGCAATAAGAAAATAAAGTGGAGAGGGTGTCATTGAAACCAAAAATAGAAGTCTTGCATAGCGGAAGGTATGTTAACATAGATTTGCACAGTATGGAGTTTATTTATGCCATTAATTAATTTGTTTTTTTTAAGGAAACTTTATGCAAGTTAGTACATAAACAGATATAACCATGAAACTAAGTTTCGGTAAGAATTATTATATTAGGTTCAACATCAATTCGAGCTAAGGCTGCAAAACCCGGTAGCAATTTTTGTTGGAGAGCCTATAGTTAGATGAACAGCTAAACATTCTGATGAATTTGGAATAGACAAAGTTAACTGAAGTAAGATCTCTGAGATTGGAAGAATTTTCATTAAATATAGATTTCATTTTGGAGAACGTCACCTGGCAAGGTGACGTATTTTTTTAATTAAATTAGTTGACATAAATATTAATGCCGACAGATATTAAATTACGATCGAGGCAAGGATCTGGAGGATGTGTACCTGTTCCAGCGGTGATTCGCTAGAGAGTTTTCTTTTGGTATGTAGCGTTTTTATGTTTTAGCTTGTTAATTTGGGAGTTCCTATTCTGTTGTAGGTAATAATTGCATTCTTTGTTTGAGAACGTTAATAAGCTGTCTACCTGATCGTAGTTGACTGGAGAAGGCTGGTTTGTATGGTATGATTGATTTGACCATGATGTTAGAGGAATTTGTTCCAGTAAGAGAAGCCACACTTGCTTAGGTTTAATTTATAAATAGAGAAATAGGCTTAGATAGGTCCATATAAAGGTTATTGCGTTTGTTGCTATGAATTTCCGAAGAATAGAACGTGGTGATAATAAGGATCCGTAAGGACCAGTAGGGTTAGCCCACTTTCTATTTTGGTTTTGGCAGCATTGTCATATATGTATGGAAAGAATTGGCATTGTGAGAATATATGATAGTTAGCATTTAAAGGTCATTCGTTAGTTTGATCAGGTTTGTAGCAGTGATCTTGAATAGTAAAAATGATGTTGAGTCAAATTTACTGAGATATGTGACATTTTCGGATGGTTCGTCCTTAGAATGAATTCCAGGATTGTGCTCCGAAGTATCGCTTGTTTGATCTGTTTGGTTAAGTAACTTGTGTTTTTCACGCAGCTAATGGATCTTCCTCTATTCTTAGGTGAATTCTGCCGCCGGAAAATTGGGGGTGGAAAGGGGTGTCAGCTCTCATTGGGGTATGTTAGTGTTTCGTTTTATTTTTATATTGAATAGTTCAAGTCCACCTTCCTCATATAGGTGAGCTCACCTTTCCTCCGGTCATTTAGAATAAAGAGAGCTTTATTTTGAAATTCCTTGAGTTAAGTTTCTTTGTTTTAATGAACTTTTTGCGAGATAAAGGGGAGATGAGTACCCTCTTCCTAGAGCCCGATAATCTTTTCCTTTTCTTCATATTTAAGAATTTAAGGAGAAAAGGCAAATTAATACTGGAATTACTTTGCATATTCTTTCGGCTACATATTTGTTGCAGTGGGTTGAAGTTATTTTTAATCTCAATCTTTGCTTCGCGGTTGATATTGGTAGAATTTGTCTTCTGCCCCTATATCCATTATATTTCTTCTTGAGAAAGGGACTATCGTAAACCTCTGTTTATTTGTATTTGACAGTCCCTTTATTTTCGTTTATGTTGCCGATTTCAGTTGCTGTGATTATTTACTTAAATTGTTCCTTATTATACGGACTGACGACAATCTTAGTTATATTATCTGCAATTTGAGCGTTCATACCCTCAAACATACTTGCTACTGGTAGATCCGCTCTGTATCTGAAATACATTTGGTACAAAGACTGGCCTACGGTAGAATTACAGTTTTCAATTCAAACTCTAGGCCTTTGGACTCGTTAATCACTATATATATATATATATATATATATATATATATATATATATATATATATATATATATATATATATATATACATATATATATATATATTATTACATTTCCTAAAGATTAGAAAGCAAGTATCTCTATCTCGCTATTGTCCATAAATTTTGACAGAGAAAATTCAAAGTTTCTAAAATTGGTGTACATTAATCTACAGGTATAAACTACGTAGGGTAAATGATATACAAGTTTTACAGAATTAAACGAAGGTTATCAGCAGATAAGTAAAATACTAGAAAAAATTAAGTGTTCAAAATGATCCGAACACCTAGATTTCCTGTAGAGAAAACCAGCATTGTTTGCATAGCGACTAACTTTAGTTTAATCTTGTGTACCTTAGGTCATTCTCTTGCTCGATGTGGTCCAGGTGACATGCTCAGGAAATTTGACAACCCTCTATTTGTCTGCGACCTGATCGCAAAGCTACACTACCAAGATGGTCTTTCAATTGGAGCAATTACAGATACTGTCAAGCTCTCTAAAAGGGTAGTCATTAATATTTCAAACTATGACAAAACAGGTTTATGTAAGGCTGGTATATCAACCAGTAGGTTAAATAAGCCGTTAAAACGGTGAGACCGAGCCTTTATCTAAATTCTGAAGAAGGATCGTTACAAGACGGTTTCATTAGTTTTTCGTGAGATCAGTGAGATTTTGGCCATCAATGTCTCCTGGCAAACTCTGTCATGTGGGTTTAACGAATACAATCTTCACGCTCGCACATCCGCAGTCAAGATATTGATCTTAAGAACAAAAAAGCTCGTCTTGCATTCACCACTGAGTACGCTGCATTCACGGCTCACCAATAGAGTCAAGTCCACTTCACTTTATTCACTTTATATTTTATACAAAATATCTAACAAAGTTATTAATGAAAATCAGCCAACTTTTGTGGATGGAATGAAATTGACCCAAGAAACGTTGATTAAATTCAAGAGCGGGAATGAAATTGACCCAAGAAACGTTGATTAAATTCAAGAGCGGATCAACATCAGATACGGATTCTGGGTCACTTAAACTCTTTTTGTTCTTGTACAAGACATCTCGAAATAATATTGTTAGGTTTTAATAAAATTTTGTGGATAGTTATGCCTTGTGCTAATTAAGAGTTGATTAAATTTCGAGGTGGAACCAAATCCGATGTAAGTTCTGGATCACTTATTCAGTTACTTTAACATTGCAGGGTATGGAATTTTCTGCCATTTGGCAGAGATATGCGCTTTATGAGTGCTTTTGAGTTCATAAAACTCACCTACCATATAAAAGAATAATTAAAATACCTCGTTTATGTCTTGCTGTTCCGTGTTACACTATACAACCTATTCTCACATTTTCTGCGGAGATGGAAATCTTGCTTAATAGTATTAATTAACTCTAAGTTGTTGAAAAGATAACATATAATTCAAGACTAAAACCTTACCCTTTTACGGTACCAATAGTAATTTGGCCATGTAAAACGATTCACTATTTATCTCCACCTTTTGTTCATAGCTTTTCTAAAAATCCTACATTGGTAACTGAATCAAACGCCTTTATAAGATAGTGTTAAATCAGGTATACAGCCTTGTGACGATAATATTTTTAGACGAATCTTACAAATGACTCCCAAATTATATACACAACCACCGGTAAGCTAATAGTTCTATGTATTCTCACTCGTTTTGAAAATAGGAGTAAAATTTGCTAACTTAAATTCTTTAGTAAAATATCGTTTTTTAAGAAATAATTGTTAAAATATAGGAGATTAGCGTTATGGTCTCGTTTTTCACCTCATTAATATGTATTATATGAAGTTTACCGGGTGGTGATTTTGAAATGATCATTTTGTTTTTATAATATGAGAGTTTGATATGTAAGCAACTATGATGGGCAAATATGTATGTTTTATTCATTGAAATGGAATCAATTACATCGGGACAAAAAGTTTCATAAATCCTTTTACTCGACGCCGATAAATAACATAATTTTAGATCATTGTTATTTTATTTTAGGAAGTAATTGTGATGGGTTCTTTCTCTTACACCACACCACACTCGTTGAACATTTATTTTGAGTAAGGTTACTTCAATTTTCTGGAAGATATCTGTTTTTGTACTTAATAAATATTTTTTAAAAAGTCGTACATTGCAGTTATACTGTTCATAGTGAAGACTTACTCCAGTCTACGTGCCTCATTTTAATACAAAAGCATCAAAATTTGCCTTTTTAAAATTAAGAATATTAATACTTCGGAGGTATATATGAAAACCCGCTATTAGGTCAAATCGAATATCATTATGATCGCTTTTGCCAATATTTTTGCCGACGGAGACAGGTTAATCAAAATTTTCTTCTTTTATGATAATTAGGTCAATAAATTTGTGCTCGCGCGGTAGATGGTTAATTATTTAGTTGAGGTCATTTATATTTAAAATTACGACCAATCTATTTTATTAGTTAATTAGATTTTTAATGATTAAAATCTACATTTCGGGGGGTTAAAAGCGCTACATATGACTGCCAATTGCTGCCTAGCAACTTTCTTTAAAAAGTCAAAGTAATTTCTCGTAATTTTGTTTGTTTGGCGCAGTTGTCTATATACTACAGGAAAATTAACTGTTTTTCGCCAGCTAGAGAGAATACTAAAATATATATATATTACTTATAGTAAGGCATCAGAAACTATCGTCTTTAAATTGTCTTCAATATACCAGAGGACCACAATAAATCTTGTAGAGGGATCCGCTAAAATAGTAGTATTTCCCCACCTCCTAAGATATTACTTCAGGAGAGAAACCAAGCCGTTACTTCCCCCCCCTCCAACTTCACCCTTTTTGGACTTGCTGCTAGGTCACTGAGAAATTCACACTGAGGCATGACGCTGAAATTGAAAGATACCTCCCTGCCGTCTCAATCTCTCCCCCGGGTCGGGAGATTACTCATCTATTTTTGTAGGTTTGCCACGAACAAACTTTATGGCTCCAGCTGCTGGTCGTTCCGTCTGACCCCCTGATCTCGGCTTCTTACACTTTCCCGTAAGAAGACGCTTGGTTCTCCTGGCCGATAATGAGGGTTCGAGAAGGCCCCCCCCTCTCTCTCTCTCTCCCTGTTTTGGAGAACTCCGGGTATATATGCACCCTCCCAAGGATTATCGACAGATTTGGTTAGAAGACGCTTCCACGAAAGGAGTTCGATTCAACGACGCTCTCTCCCGAGAAGTGTTTAGTGACGGTAGCAGGCCATGGAAGAGGTGGACATCACACTCGTATCTTCGGGTCAGGGAGAAGAGTCTCTTAAGGCAACCGCCTTCGGATCATGGATTGGAGAAGCCGTCCTCCGAAGTTCTTCTGGTGACCTCTTGTGGACAAGGAGACTCAATAACTCGCTCAGTCTGAGTTTGGGGAAGCCATATCTGCCCCCCCCTCCAACTTAGAAGTTCGACCCGTGACCTCTTGAGGACAAGATGCCTGATAGCTCGCTCGATCCGAGTTTAGAGAAGTCACCTCCCCCCTTCGAAGTTCGTCCGGTGACCTCTTGATCTTGAGGACAAGAGGCCTGCATCTCGTAAAATCCAAGTTTGGAGAAAGTAACACCACCCTCTGAGGATTCTCGGCTACCCCTGTGAGTAATCAAGGTCACCAAGACCTCCCCCAAAGTTTGCTCCCCTTAACTCTCGAGGTTCAAAGGAACTAAATCGCTCACTACCCTATATCTCCCAAATAACCCTGGTTATCCAATTAGTATTATTTCCATCTTATATACCATTTCTCCTAAGAACACCTCCAGTCGCAAACTCAGTTACACCCTTCTTTACATCACATATGTACATCTCTTACACAGCTGATCCTCAATCTTTGCGCCACAAACATTCTTCTCATTTTGTCAATTTGCACTAATTTAACTCGAGATTTTCCTTTTTTTATACTATAGTCTCACTCTAATACACCAACAATTACTTTATTCTTTTCTGCATTCAATTTTAGCCCCCTCTTCTCATACAGAGTGTCGAACTATTTTTCATCTATTCCAAATCTAAGTGACTTAGAGGCAGCAACACTAAGTCATCCGAATATACCAATATACATGGATAGAACCAATCCTTTACCAGTCCTCATCTATCTCTCACTCTTTTCCCTCATTATCATACGTACCTTTCCTTGTACTTCAGCTACATAGATATTGATCAGCCATTGCAACCTCACACAAAATTGCCATACCTCCTACTTTAGGCAAAACCCTCACTTCAGTATTTTTCATCCTAAAGACCTCCTTACTTCCAACATAAATACCCTGCAGATCATCCAATGTCTTACCACTCACCCATACAATATTAACACCTGCTTCTCTTTCTACACCATTCTAAGCTCCCTTCAGATCCATGACTCCAGCATACACTTTATCCCTTGCCTTTTCAGCTAGCTGTCTGAGGGAAAATACTTGATCTAAACATATCCCACTTGCTCTAAAGCCTCCTTGTTCATCCCTTATATATCATTCATTTATCCTACTCATACCTCCATCTGAATTTTGAAATAAACTTTACCTACAATACTCATCAGACTTATTCCATTGTAGTTCTTCCATCCACCTTTTTCTCTTTTACACTTATATTACGGCAATATTACTGTACTCTTCCTGTCCCTAGTACTTTTGCACTTTCATATGCCTTATAACATAGCCACTAGGACCATTCATAACCTAAGCAACACCAAACTTTAGAATCTTAGTATCTATATCATCTACTCCAGCTGTCTTACAATTTTTTAGACCTCTCACAACACTAACAATCTCTTTTCGGTTTATGTCTTCCATACCCTGAAATAGAACCAAACCTGCACACAAGGAGCTAATTATATTTTGAATTGCATCATCTTCCTTACCAAAATGAAACAACACATCAATATATTCTAGCCATCTTTTATTTACCTCTTAATTGCTCACATGTAGCCTGGCATTCTTGCCCATGACGATCACACAGCACAGCTTTTCTTCTCCCGGCTTCTCACCTCTCTCACCTCTCTCACCCTTCTCACTTCTTGCAACAATAACTTCCTGGTCTCATCGGGATCATAATTCATCTTTTGTCTAAATGCTTCTTTTTTTGATCATCTACTCTCTTTTATTCACTTTACTTTTTATCACCTGTATGCATTCAATCTCATCTTCATGGTATCCTCATCTGCACTCCTAAGAATTTGCAAGTAAGACTCATTTTCTTCTTCTACTACACGCTTCACAGCATCAGTCCACTATTAAGCATTTTCCTTCCTATTTTAATTTCTAGCGCACCTACACACAGTAATTTTAGTGCTTCTACCTAGATAAAAAATCAAACATACTTTTAAGTTCTCCCCTCTCCTTTGCCCAACCTATTTGTATTTATGCACATCGTTGTGCTGAAAGAATGTGTTGGTTTCATATCTGGCGGGAAAAAATACCTGCACTAAATTCAAGTTTGATTTTACAAGTAAAATTCTCCATGGTTGCCATTTTTCCTCTTAAGTCTTTTAAAAGAAATTGTTTTTCTAATTGTCGGCATATCTCCCCCAAAGGTAACCGATTTTATGCTACTAGACCGGCGTCATATCTTATACAAGTGACTTTACACAGAATTTGATAATCTTCATTGGCAGAGATAAATAGTCATCTCCTTCACCAGATTTCAATCCCATGGCATTTGGGACAGTTTCGGTTTTTAAAGGTTTAAATTTCACAGAAACTGTATTAAAAAATACTTGAGTGTTAGGATAAAATAACTTTGTCAGAAATTAAAAATTTAATCATATTATATCACGCCTTTTTCACTACACCTTTATATTAATAGAATTGTCAAAATGTACAGCAGTGAATTTACTTAAAACCTTTATGTAAATATGACATGAGAGAGTAGAAAGCGCTAAAAAAATTTGGTAACCGGTATGTTTCTTTCAGCACATAATCCTACCATCCTCTCTCCATTTTAATTCTCTCCGATTCATCAATTTCCCTATTTATCCCCTCTCCCATTCTCTTATTTCATCTGAGCCTCAATTATTTCAATAATATAAACATTTTTATGTAATAAAACTCGTAAACTCATTAAATTTATTTCTAATAATTCATGAGTTAAAAGACGTACCTCAATATTTCGATCTCTTTGGGCGTAACAATAAAATAAATTAATGCTGCTTGCGCCCCTTTGCACCGGAACTGTGTACCCAGTTGGCCGCTACTTTCATTGTGAAAAAGGCGTTAGGTGATTTCTATAAACCTTCGCAGATCCTACTCTGTGTATAGGTAGTCTATTTGGTATAGGCGATGGTAGGAAGATGGCGTGGGTGAGGGAATACAGATAGTGTTGATCATGAGAGTAAGATGGCTTGGATGATGGAACAAAGATGTTGTTTATGAGAGAAATATGGCAGGGGTTAAAGGAGGAAGATGTGTTGGGTGATGGGGAAAGTTTGAGTGAATAATAAAAAAGATATGACATGTCTGGTGAAAGGCAAATAACCTGTGATATTGTTGAAAGATGGCATTGGAGATAGGAGTAAGATACAGTAGATGGTCAAGTAAGATTGTGTAGGTGATGGAAGGAAAATTGCTAGGAGATGGGAGAAAAAGGGTGTGGGAGATAGTTTTGCTGGTGAGATGAAAATGCATTGGTTGGTGGGATGAAGATGACTTGGGAGTTAGGAGGACCTGGCTTTGGTGAAAGGGGGAAGATGTCTTGGAATACTGAAACAGTATGGCGTGGGTGATGGCAGGAAGCTCGCTTGGGTGATAAATTAAATTTAATTAAGGGAGTGGTGTGAATGAGAGTCCGATACCACTATGAGCTGTTGATTTGGCCAAGTTTTACTAGTATTTTGTACCGTATGCTACCAATCTCAGTGAAAACATAGAGTTTAACATTGGTTTCAAACCATTGGTCACTACTTGACATTACTACCCCTTAAAATCAGTTCCACTTTGAAAATATACGACGATTAACGACGTCCGCTTTAGCTTAACTTCAATAATGTGATGAGCGTTGCTGCCACTCGGCTAGATAGTAGGGAAAAATGCCACCTCGGAGTAGTTTTCTGCTACCCAATGATAACACGGCCATAGTGAATGATTATTAAGAAAGAAATAGTTATTTTTCTTGAAGTAAAGCGTAATAGCAACGAAGAGGTATCATGCTCAATGTTTGTTAGGCGAGTACTGTAAAGAAAAGGGTGAAAGTAGAGAGTGAAAATGCGTCGGAAGATCCTCCTGGCTACATTGTGGTGGTATGAGGCAAAACTAGAGTGTTAGGGCAAAGAGAGCACACAATTTTCAAGATGTCAACTGTATCAAAGTTGCCTACACTATACATGTCCTTCTCCTGCAGGTTAGAATGAAATAGGAAATTGTGTAAGCAGATTAGGCCAATTTCACTCAGTTACAAATTAGTAAAAAATATAGAAGTCAAACTGAATAATATTATAAGAAGCAATAAAAATATCAAATATTTTCAGCTAAAAATAATGAGATTGGAAAGATACCATTTAAAACCATAGGAACTAGTCCGGGCACTTTGGGTAGAATGCTATTTTCATGTTTATTTACCTCATATTTTCCCCCAAAACAATAGATTCTATTCTATTTTCAAAATTCCTTGGTTTTACAGAAATTCTGGCTTGAGTCTGATTCTGCCTTTGCAACCCCTCCGGGTCATTCTTTCCTGCATGTTCATCGGAACCACCGTAGAGGGAAGGGGGGGTGCACTGATTTCCAACTCATCCTTCATCCTGAATCTTCTCCCCTCCCCCCTCTAGCCTCATTTGAGGCTCTCATTGCTGTCTCACGTTCTGTGCCTGCTCTGACTATTGTGGTCTTTTACCGCCCTCCCAGCTCGTCTCCGGACGTATTTCTCGAGGAGTTCAGTAACCTACTCTCCGACCTATCCTCTACTGGTTCTCTCCTTATTCTCGGTGACTTCAATCTTCCTAGCCACAATGAGACTTTTCGTGCATTCATTGATATCATCGACCTCTTCTCTCTTACACAACATGTGTCATCCCCAACACATATACATGGTAATACCCTGAACATAGTCATCTCGAACCTCCATATATCTAATTTAACAGTAACTAACCTTTATAATACGATTTTCGACCACTTCTTGGTCAATTTTAAATTCTATATTCCTACCACCTTCCTCCTCGCTCGTCCCGAGATCCTACTCCTTTCCAGGGGCTATCGTCAGTTGATACTACTTCTCTCTTTAACGACGTTGTTTCTGCCCTACCCCCTATTGATACTACTGCTTCACCTGACCAAACATTAAACTCTCTGCACCAATCATTACTCGCCTGCCTTGACGTGCACGCCTCCCCCCCCTTATCACTCCTTCTTCAAACCGCCATCACCGCGCCACCTTGGTTCACCATGGAACTCCTTCGTTTAAGGAGGTCCTTACGTACTCATGAACGATCCCTCCGTAAAACACGCTCCAGTGGTCATCAGGCCACGACCTTCCTCTTACTTGCCTATCGCCTTGCTACTTCGACTTATTCTTCCAAATTAAAATCATTGCGTGAGGCTCATTCACGCAAACTTTTATCTGAGAGCAAGAATGACCCTCGGACTATCTTTCCTCTCCTCTCTCGTCTTTCCTCGCCTAGCCCCATTTCCCCCACCTCCCCCACCATCAACCCCTCTATTCTTTCTAATCTTTTCTCTAATAAACAAATTAACCTTCGCGCTGTAATACCCCAGTCGTCTGAACAAGCCCATGCTGTTCTCCCCGACCATGCTCCATTGCCGCTTATCGTCCTCACTCGGGCGTCCTCTGAGGAAGTAACTGCCCTGATCTCACACTCCAACAAATCTGGATCCCGTAAGTACGTCTTGCCACCCAAACTCCTCCACCAAGTTCTCCCTGCTGTCTTCCCACTGATTCTTCATCTCTTTAACACTTCTCTTGCCACAGAGGTGGTTCCCTATTCCTTCAAACATGCCTAAATTCCTCCTATCCTTAAAAAACACACCTTAACCTCTCTGAATCATCTAGCTATCATTCTATCTCACAGCTTCTATTCCTCTCTAAGATCATCGAGAGAGTGGTTTTCTCTCGCCTTAATGACCATATCTCTAACTGCAATATCGATGAAATGTACCAATCGGGGTTCAAAGCGAAGCACACTGCTGAAACCGCTCTTCTTAATGTTTTAGACAGTTTACGTAGAGTAGCCGATAAGGGTTGTACGTCCATTCTAGTCCTCCTAGACCTCTCCTCTGCTTTAAAAACCATCGACCGCACTGTCTTCCTTGATCGTCTTCACACTTCCCTTGGTCTCTCGGGTACTGCACTTGATTGGTTTCGCTCATACTTCTCCTCTCCCACTCAGTCGCGCTCGATAACCTCTCCTCCGAGCCCGCGTCCATTCATTTTGGGGGTGTCTCAGGGCTCAGTCCTAGGTTTCCTCCTCTTTCGCATCTACTTACTTCCTCTTGGCTCCCTTCCACGCGATTTGGGCCTGTCCTTCCACTTCTATGCTGATGACACTCAGATATACCTTCCATCATCCCCTGTGTCCTTCTCTCAATCAATTACCAAGCTCCTTTCATCCTACACCTCCATAAACGAATGTCTGTCTGCCAACTTTCTCAAACATAACCACGATAAAACTGGAGTTCTCCTCGTTGGTACCGCTTCGATGGTGGGAAAATTTAAAGCTCTCTTTCCCTCCCTTAACCTTGAGGAAACCAATGTCGCCTTCTCTGTTACCGTCAGTAATCTTGGTGTTATTTTCGACTAGCAACTCTCGTTTAAACCGCATATCCATCGTTTCTGTAAGTCTTTCCTTGGTTTCCTCCGCAATTTCTCACCTGTTCGATCCCATTTTGATCGAAGAAGCCTTGAAACTTCTATTCATACCTTCGTTACCTCACACTTAGACTACTGCAATTCTCTTTTAGTGAATCTCCCTTCTTCGTCACTTCGCTCCCTACATACAACTAGTTCAAAACTATGCTGCCCGGCTCCTCCTTCGCCGCTCCCGATATTTTGCTTCGATGCTTCTGTTACAGGAGCTAAACTAGTTATCTCTTCGCTTGGGTACCAACTATAAAATTTTTCTTATCAACTACAAGGCCCTAAACCTCAAGGCTCTACCTTATCTCTCGTCTGCCTTCTCCCGTCGTCAAACTCCTTGGGCATTCTGGTCTAACCTTGCTCCAATCCTGAGCACTCCTCGTTCTGTCCTATGCTCGATGGGTGACCTTTTCTTCTCAGTTTGTGCTCTTAGACTCTGGAATGATCTTCCTGCCGAAGTCCGATCCTCTCTGTCCCTTGCTACGTCTCCTGAAGACTCATCTCTTCAGAATTGCCTTCTCTCCCCTCTAAACTTTCTCTACACTTACTACAAAACCTGCGCTCTGGGAACGCTAACAGCCCTGAAGGGCGCATTATAAATACCTATTATTATTATTATCATCTAACATCTAGCGTCGTTGAACAGGTCTGCCAAAGTAAGTGAAACACGGATAGCCTCACCGTAGAACTATTTAGCTCAGCAGTCCTGATATTCTATAACTTTTTGAAAAATTATAAGTACTGTGCAAGGATCGCTTAGGATCCTACTCATGGAATAAGTTCGTATTAAAGTATAAAGAATCAAACGTACGAGCTTGGATCTATATGTAAGGCAGAGAAAGAGACTGGATGCTAGCTGGGACAATGCAAAATAATTAAAAATTGTTTAGGTCACATGAATTTGAAAATTATCCGCAATTAAATTTAAAGTACAACATTACACACCTAAAGAGCGGTAGGTAAATCATATGTGCATATTAGGTATATTTTGTTGGGATATAATTATTCAGATTCTAAGATTCAATGTTTAAAAAGTCCTTCCATTTTTAATAGAAATTGCAGACATTATGTTCTCATATGGAACTTACCTGTGCATGGAATGCTGCAGGAAACATTTGATTTTGTAAATAGTTATTTTTCCACATGTTTCTAAGTCAGACATGGTCAAAAATGGAATCTAAATGTGGCATTCACAATGTCGGTTACCAAATTCCAGCGAGACAGGCATTATGTTGCATACTTAAAAAACGTTACATCGGAAATGCGAGTGAAAGCTGAAAGGTTTAAGGTTAATTTGCATATTCTGAAAAGATGTTTTTCTATTCCAACACAAATATTGCCTTGAATTACCAATTCCGCTTCACTGAGACCTGCCGGTCTTGCTAACTACCAGAGCCTTTATGCAAAGGCACGTTTCCATATTAAGGGGTTCAATTTTTCCTTTCAAGTGCCAGTGATCCTTGACATTATTTGATTTGTTAAATTACTGATATGGCCCAAGGGCTGACTACATAGGATTAACAAGATTTGTTATTGTATTTTTTTTTTATTACTAACGATTTTCACCTTTCGTATTCCATATAATTATTCACCTTTTATTTCTGAGTCTTTTTTCCATCTTTTCTGGTTCTCGGAGTTAAAATATCGTCGTTAGTTACTACAAAAACCAAACTGTCGCTCTAAATTGACATGATATCCAATAAATCTCCCCAAATTATATGCTATATTTGCCTCATCTCAGCCATATCAAAGAAATGAATGGAATGCCAAAAACTCCGTCATTTTCATAAGTGTCAAAGAGGCAACACACCAGATAACTACTATTATTTTAATATAAACTAAAGTAATCTAAATCTTTTATTTATACGATAATCAGTCTGATCTATTTGAGGCAATGTTTTAGTTTGTTTCACAATTCGCTGCATGGTTTTATTGAATTGATTTCGAATATTTTTGTAATGCATAGATATATTTAACTCAGTTAACTGTGACATTTTTGGATTAATTTTTTAATAAAACCGAAAAATAAACTCTATTAATTTACTCTTTGAATCTTCCTATTTAAGTAAAAAAAATATTTCCCTTGAAAAATAATCTGGTTCAATATTCGATTTTATTATTATTTAGTTTCACTTGCTTCTTTCTTTCGAAATAAATCCCAGTTATTTAAAAGTAAACGGGAAACAATCTCTGAAAATGATTACCCTCATAGGAACTCAATGATAACCTAAAATTGTGACCTCTAATTGGTGATCTATGACTTGAATGACGTTCAAATACGGCAAGACATGTGAGATTCAATAATTTTGGAGACCTTAGTTTCTTATTTACTTTTATAAGATATTTTGTCCAAAAGCTTGATTCTGTTGTTAGAGCGCAGTAATAAGGAGTGAAAATGGAAGAGAGGATAATAATAGAAAAGTAACAAATAAAAAGAAAAAGAGAAATTCGAGCAATAGTAATTTTTACAGGCCAGTTTCCACCACAAGAGAAAGAAGTAGAGCCTTAGAAACTCGAAACTCGACACTGGGATGAAGGTGTGATTAACAAAGTGGCAAAATCATTCCAGAGACTTGGTGTAAGGAGCCCAAAATGCCTCCGACGCAAAGGGATTTATTTTCCATTTTTTGGTATTAGGTTAGGCACTACCCTTTATCCATAGGATCATATTTCAAAGGATTATTTCTATAGTATGAATTTTAGAAAATGGTCGAAATCCTCTTCTGAGAGTTTTTTGTTTTTATGACTTTTGAATTTTTCATTGTCATATTTTTAGTAAAAAGGAATCCCCTCTCTCTTTTTTGGGAAATGTGTCAAACATAAAACGAGGGAGAAAGGATCCTTCTTTAAAAAAAGTACAACAAAGAAAAATTACCCGTCCTAAAAAATATATCTCAGGAGATTTCGACTAAAGGTAAAAGTTATATAAAACAATGAAAAACGCTATATAATGCAGAGAAGGGGTGAACGGTTGGGAGAAATCTCTACAGGTGAGAAGCTGAGGAAAGGCCTTAGAGCCAAGGACACCGATAACATTGTCGCCTGCCTGGCCTTATACAAGGTCCCCCCATAAAAATTGGCCCAAACTTTCGATAGGCCTCATTTCTTAATTTTCTGCAAGGATTGAATGAAACCTGGTCATAACTAGTTTATTGTTTTTTAAAACATTATATCGAAACATGAGAGTCTTTGGCCTTTTCTTCTTTATTCTAGAGCACGTGTTTGTGATGACCTCCATTTAGCTCTTTGCATTTCTTGAGGCGCAGCACAAAGTTGTCCATGACGTTCTTACAAACCGACCGACTAATGGCTCTGATCTCCTTCTTCCCTGATGGCTTCATTGAGTTCCATGATGGTCCTGGGTCTTCCTGCGTACACTTTGTCTTTAATGTAGCATCAGAGAAAGAAATCTGGAGGGCTAAGGTCTGAGCTGTGAGGTGCCCACTCAAAATAAGTCTTGAGACTTATTATAAAAATAGTCGTTAGGCCCACGGCGATGAGGTTGCCAAAGAAAAACTCAACATTCTTATCCAGCGACCTAAGCTCTTCGTTTGGTATAGATTAATTAGTAATTTCCTGGAAATGCAAACTACCGGACCCACTCCATGCACCACCTTTGCTGGCGATTTTTCAGATCGCAGCGGTCTATAAAATGATATATGAATGGAAAAGTGGTCACTACCATGAATGTGATATATCACCTCCTACCTAAAATCAAGCTTTCGATCTGAAAAGCTTAGGGGTCTATCGATACATGTGAGAATATAGCAGTTTTTGTGCAGTTATCCGCAAACTCACCCACATTTAGGACAACAATCCTAAGCTCATTGAGGAGGTTGGCAAGGACTTGACCCCTGGAATTAATTGTACACTGGACCATGAACCGAGAGAAGATGTCTACTCTTCAAATTTCGTAGCTGAAGAAAGGTCCTCAGCAACCCTGCCACGACAGGGCTGGAGGCCTCCGTACCGAAGTTGGTTAACGGTTGAATGTACGCAGAAATATCTGTATACTACCTATTCAGGTGTAGCTGCACTGTCACTGCTTGAAAGAAATCACAAAATCCTTATACCCCGAGAGGGTGGGCAGTGGATACCCGCCCATCATGGTATTCTGCAAAAGAAAGCTACCGAGAAAGAGGAGGAGGTGAGTCTCCGCAGCTTTTCCCATTTGCCTCGGAGTTTACAGGAATTCTATAGAAGGAATATGGGTTCCTGGTCTAGCTCGCAGTAGATGAGGGGCCTTCTCCAAGTGAAGACCACCAGGGGAATGGCCGTATGCTTCTGGGAAGCAGAGGCTTAGGGGCTGTTTGCCGTACAAGGCGCTAAAGGCGCTGACGCCTTCTAGGACTTATCGGGGGGGAGGGGGTTGGGCTCAGTATGCGATTCTTTTCTTTCATGCACCTGGAAATCTTTGGCGAGCGGAAGAGCTTCGGAGACGTGGGCCCTCTTTTGGAGAGCGCCCTGGGTGGTTAAAACCCACAGAAGAATTACGAAATTTCGGGAAGCGAACGTGCTCGTTGGCCTAGAGGGGCCAAGAGCTGAGTGTGCCTTTTTAAAATTGAGGAGTAAGCCGTCCCAGGCAGCGCTTGGCACGCCAAAGCCAATTCCTTAGCCCCGCGAAATAAGATATGATCGTAGCATGAAAGGTCAGGATTTCCTTCTCCAAAAGATACTCGCCACATTGCACTTGAGGAAATATGCTACGGCTCTCCTCAATTGACACATTTGGACATAAAGGATAAATATCGTGTATAACTTTAGAGCAACTTACACAGACCAATGCGGTGGCAGTAGTAGCAGCTCCGCGGCAGGTTAGCGATACCAACCAGCACGCACAGGCTAAATGAGAGGATGAGGTGACGAAAAGTGTAGAGGTAGGTTTCAAAGTCCCTCCCTGTTCTTTCATCACACGTTCGAGTTTGAATTCTCTTTGATTATCTATTCTACAGTGAAGATTAGTACAGAAATTGCATCGCATTACTTACTCTTTCAAGAAATTCATGGTAGAGTTCGGCCACACTCTCACCAGTGAGCCATAGAATGCACGAAAGGAACTACTCATGGCCGCCTCAGAGGGATCCGATGCATTCGTCAGAAGGCTCACGTCTGAGAAACGAATTATCTTCTGCTTTTTATCAGTCAATTTAGCTAAAGCTCTCCTTTGATGAAGCATGTGGCCTTTGGCCAACTTGCTGCAATCGGCGGGGCGAATAATTAAGAAGGGTTTGAATCCAACGGGATAAAAAATGCCACGTAGTCTCTAAATCAGGGGACCCAAAGAAATCGAAGCTCTACTCAGCGCACTTGCGACTTTGGTCTTGATCTGGGCATCACCAATCGAGGGCACCTCTGGGCCGGATGTAAAATATCTTAGGCTTAGTTGTCTCAACTATGAGTCTTGGAGGGTCTTCTATCTGATGGAGCTGCCATGAAGAGGCTCCGAATATAGTAAGGGGGAAACCCGCTAGCTGAATTTAGAAGGTGGAAGGGAAGCCCCTCCACCTGTCAGAGTAGTGCTGAATTTTAGCTCCTCGCCCGCCCCAACATCAAGGGTAAGCGAGAATTGAGAGAGAGAGTTAGATAGTCCGAAATGTTAAATACTTTAGGGAACTATCAAACAATCGAAATTACCTGCACTTGCGACTACTAAAAAGAAAAAGGTGGGTTGTTGGGTTATATACCGCGCCAAGCCACTCCTGCCTATCGCGTCTCGGGTTTTCGGACTCTTCCAGTATCCACCCTTGTTCTGATAAATAATGGTGTTCGCAACCTAGAACAGCGACGAACACGGACCAGAAGTGTTTGCAACCTAGAACAGCGACGATCACCGACCAGAAGTAACCCAGTGGCCGATTTTTCCCCAAATGTAGCAGCTCCGAACTGGTTATTGAGGCAAAACTATTATTCCCATTATTCGCGCTCTACCGCTCACACTTTCTCAAGGCTCGGTCTCTTACAACAGCAGGTGTTACAGGACATTTTTTTATATATGTTTTGATGCCTCTCTTATGACATGGCATGCCCGACAGAAAGATAATTGAATAGTCATTGATAAAAAGGAATATTGGAAGGCTGCGAGGAGGAAGCGAACTAACAACTTCCCCAGCCTCCGTTAATGAGTTCGATTTAACCCAGTGACGAGGCGAGCCTAATTTTCACTCTGTCCGGGCGAGAAAATTTCCTTCATGTACCAAGTGCAGGTAGATAAAGGTTTAAGGAAATAGTTGTAGTGTAAAAAAATGTTAAAAAGTACCCCCGAAAAAGCTTCTGTAATTTGCCCTCCGGTCGAGAGGTCATATAGCTCCTTCAGGTAAAAAGTGCAACCAGGCTACACAAAGTAACCTCTTGCGGGGGGGGGGACGCAATAAACCGCAGACGGCTTAATATCGCGCGTGTGAAGCAGTGAACCGGACTGTATTTGTTTGGTTACATCGTATGTGTCATTTTACAGACTGCGGATGACAGTGGACAACGAGAAGTGTATGCATGGATTATCCAGTAGGTGAGCAAGTGTGTTAGTAAATGGAGGCTTACCGAACCGTACTCCTAAGGTTGTCGAAGAGAAATGCATACGGCGGACACTGGGGTTCAAATATTATACTTGAACCAGGAACTGAAAAACAGAGAGATATGCGAAAATTTGGAACTTACCTTTAGATTTTTTTATCGTAGACAACGAGAGAAAAAGAGAGAATGGTTTTGTCATCTTGTTACTTATACTCCATTGTACTCATCCGCTATTAAAACACATGTTACGATGTTTAGAACTGTTTATTCGATACAGCTCCTTGCATGAAGTAAATAAATAACATCCCCCATGCATGACCGATGCATTGTAAAGGCGCATTGTTATAGATTCTATATGACATTCCTTCGTAAGGGGTATTTGAACCTCACAACAGCCATTATCAATCTTAGCTATTTCTGCAATGAAAGTGATACTAAAAATAGGGTGAGTCTGAGCTCTTCACTTATGATTTGGTAACTCTCTGACTTCCTTTGTATAATATTTTTAATCTGTTGAGACAAAGATGCTAACAATAATCCTTTAACGATGAAGTTTTCATCAGGATTATAAGAAAATCCCTTCATTTTATACTCTATGTGTTCCAAAACGAATAAACATTCCATCTTTATTTGGCTCCAGACCCAGTAGGAAATAATACTAAAGGAAGATCCCCTCCTTCGTTTTATTCACCTTCCTCTTCATTACACTACTTGCTAGAGTTTATAGGATTAATTACTTCTCCCCAGATGCCCTGTATAAATCCTGTTTCCATTTGCGAATTCTCTTATCCTTGAACAATCTTTAATCTGGCTCTTTCATTTCAAAATCCTCTTCCATTGAATGCACAAAGAGAGAATAAATTATAGGCTTTTTACAAAAGAAATGAAATATTTTTAATCCTTTGATTTCTTACTTATGACTTACCTTTTAATGTGAGGTCAAACCCCGTAGCTCCTAGAAGTGTATTATTGCATAAGCCTTATTGCGAACGAAGCGAAGAGCGATGACTGAATTAATTTATTTATATTAAATAAAGAGATGAAACACAAGAGTTGGAGATTTTGCATGTATGTACGTTTAAGATGCTATGGATCAATTTTATGAAAATTATCCATTAATTAAAGATCTTATATAGTTCCCTAAGTAAAATAGTTTCACCTATTATTTAAAACATGAGGACATTTCTATAACGTAGGGAAAAACATCCTT
Source organism: Ceratothoa steindachneri (assembly GCA_963969495.1). NCBI lineage: Eukaryota > Metazoa > Arthropoda > Malacostraca > Isopoda > Cymothoidae > Ceratothoa > Ceratothoa steindachneri. Next base: position 151,196,018 of record OZ018319.1, read on the forward strand.
TCTGTCTAAAATACTACTCATCTCCTGACCTCATTGTCTCTAGTCAATAGTTCTGGTATTCTGAGCTTCTCATTATACTCATTTGGGATTCTCTCTTGACTTCTATTTAAGAAATATTTTCATAGGATCTTCTTCGTTTTCCCCTACACTTAAAATCACAGAGCCGCTACCTCATCTAGACTTTGCCAGTGCACTCTTTCTCGATGGGTTTGCTCAACTGACAGTCGCTAACTTTAGATGAATTTAATTTCATTCACAACAAATTTACATATGAAAAACTGAACTTCATTTACTTAACGTGCAACATGTTTTTTTAAATACTGCGATGTTATTTCCGTGGCGTTAAATCCTTACCCCTAGTCATTAGTGCGCGTATCTAGATATACTAGGCGAGGTGGCTGAATTAGTTTGTTTGTGGCCTTTTATCTCTTCCTTTTCCACATCCAGGTCGATTGGCTGGACCCTTTCCAAGCTTTACTCGCCTCTTTCACACTGAAGCCTGAAATTTAAAATCGAAATTATCCAACATCCACATGGGATCCACTCTGATAGTGTCTTTAACATTGGATTAGATTATTAGCATAGCATTCTTAAACTCCTCTGCACCGGTTATTTCTTTTTCTGGACGATTTTACCATCTGACATCATCTTCCATCATATATTCACGACTTGATATCTGTATTCTTCACTGCTAAGATGATTAACACTATCAATTAAGTTTGAACCAAAGTTTAATTAATTAAGTAATGATTCTGCAATTATACAAGTTTTAGAGCAAAGGGGATCCTTGAGGTTCGACGCGGTAAAGGTGGGAAGAGCGTGACGAAGCGGAGGTTAAATTCCTTTTACCTTGATGTGCGGCGAGTAGGACCAGGTGGGTAAGTTCGACTATGAACTTGTGGGCGTCTCACGCGAGGCTCAGTTCAACTTCCGGAAACTAAGGTGCCCCCACTTCTCTCTGATTCTTAAGAGGCAAACGGAGGGTACTTCAGGGATAGCTTTTCCGATCCTTAAAATGTGAAGACGTGGTCAGAAGGGTTGAAGCGCGCCTGACTATTTACACGAACAACACTGAGTCACGACTAGCTCTTCCTGGTCTCTTCGACAATCACTCAATTCTTCTCTGGACGAGAATGTTGTCGATTCCCTCTTGACTAACGAAAACGTTACGGCTAACGTACTGGGCGGCGGCTTCAGGCAGAATCCGATCCTTAAAATGTGAAGACGTGGTCAGAAGGGTTGAAGCGCGCCTGACTATTTACACGAACAACACTGAGTCACGACTAGCTCTTCCTGGTCTCTTCGACAATCACTCAATTCTTCTCTGGACGAGAATGTTGTCGATTCCCTCTTGACTAACGAAAACGTTACGGCTAACGTACTGGACGGCGGCTTCAGGCAGAATCTGCCTGTGAATTCTGAACTGTCGAATATATACCCCGAAGTTATCTAGACGGGGAGAAAGATTCATCGCCAACAGACTTCCTTAATTGCTTTGGGTCGCGCGCGAAAGGGCACATAGCGAGAAGCCGCGATAGCCCCTTAATTGTATTTCCATTGTTCTAATTTTCGTAGTATATATGGCAGGCTAATTTAGAGCGGACAACGGCGAACTGGGAAAGTCAGGGGGGGAGGGCAATTCCTTCCCTCTCTCCTTATTCTTCCACAACATTCCATGACCTTTTCACTTCAATGTATAAAATGGGGGTGTGTCATAATGTATAAACTATTTCGAAAACAATTTTATGATAAGAAATGCACACAAACTACTAAATTCATACATTTGTTCGAAACTGTATGTATCATATTGCCCTCAGCCGTTAAAATAAACAATTTGCTTTAGTCTTGGCAGCTTTGATAGTTTTGTAGTATTTTCTTTCTGTTTATTTAATTTTCGTATATTTTGTGGTTCTATTATTTTAAAAGAATGCCCTTAGGAGTTCAATTTAATTTATTTGAGTGACTATTGGCTGTGGTGTTCCTAAAATTCCAATTATCCCCTACCGCTGCCTGTATACAGGGTTGAGAAAGCTTCGGTCATTTTACCAAACTTATCTTAATTTCATTCAAACAATTTATCTCTTGTTCTTCTATTCTTCGTTTTTTTCAGACACCGTATTTCGAGTGAATGGAGTTAAGACAAGAAAACAATTATGGAGGCAATCAATAGCCCTATAGTAATTGCAACACATACACAAAATAAAATAGTTTAGACATACGCACATATATTAACCTACCAGTTTCACCCATTTGGTGTCAGAGTATTGCAATTGCCTTCTCAGAAAAGAACGGGATAATTCAATACAATCCTTTATTAATTAATTAGCCTCTGTTAATTAGTGCTACCTTAAATGAAACTTAATCTAACCCCGGCAGGTTCATTCAGTAATAATATAATAACAAAGAAAGAAAAAGAAAATGAATAAAAAGGAATAATGGTAAATATATATCATACAGAATGAAGTTTATTGCACAATGAAGTTTATTGCACAATGAAGATTAAACTAAAGGAGTGTCTGACGGCAGTGAAGAAAGCTAATCTTTATCATATGGACCAGTTACATATAGCTCGGAAATAGGAGAATGTGTCCATTTCTGAATACGCAACTAGGGTCAAGATTCTTCCGGTGGAATCCAGGGATAGGTTTTGATAGGTCGAATGAACTATTGAGAAGGTTCCTGGAAACGCTATATCTGGAGGGAGCAGAGAACCTAAGGCATCAGATAGACATTGATAAGTCCTTGCTGGGGAAGCGCATAACGTGGACTAAAGTTTTGAACTATTATTTTGGTAGGGAGGCTGAGAGGATTATCCAGGTGGCAAGTCTGCTAAAGGCGTGTATATAGCAAATATGGATGGGTGAGTCCTTTGGGAATTTACATAAATGTTTTGGCTGCAGGGGAGGTCAAATTTCCAAATTATCCGGGAGTCCATTTGGTTAAGGAGCAGTGGGTGGTTATAAATTAAAGTACTTTATGAGAATATCAAAACTAGTTGGGTTGATCCTGGTAAATGGGAGCATTTCTTGGCCAGGAGCGGGCAGAAGATATTTTAAAAAAATGCTTGTAAAAATCAATTTCGCGGATCATAACACAAGCTCTCGTACACAGAAATTCCCTTGGAATCTCTGTAAAATCGTGAAGTCTGCTTCAGTTCTTTTGAAGATGGAGACGTAGGCGTCGCTCATTATCTTATTAGTCGGAATAGGTACTTGTCTTTCGTCATGTACACCAACGGAGATACATAATTTGGGGATGTGCGAGACTCCGAGATTATCATGATGCAAGGACGTTCTACATCCTCTCTTCTTGTCACTTGATGAATGGAGCCCGGTACTATTGATGAGAGTTGTGTTTTATTTCGGTAGGTGGTGTGAGGGCACCCCCCCCAAAAAAAAACTATCGCTACTAGAAAGGATAACCATTCAACTCTTAAGCAGAGACGCGTGACCATCAAGTATGTCAGGTGGTGTATCAATAGATTTTTAGCAATTTGGTCGATTTATATATAATATAATCTTGTTAAGTAAAACCTAGCCATTGATTCATTTATATTTAAATTATGTCATTATCAATCAGAAATACAGCTACATCCTTTTGTGGCCTTGACTTGAGTACGGGAGCAGTGATCTTGTGTGCATTGTGTTTAGGATAGTTTTTGAAACGGTAGTATTTTCAAGATCTCTCAGGGTGGGTGCATAGTTTCTTAAATCATATTTGTAGAGAAACCTATATATTATTCATTATATTTTAGCTCGTGAGCTGACTATTATTAGTTCGGTGTCTCCGTATTTTTCCTTATTGACGATATTAGAATACGTAAGTGTTTCAAGGGGCAGCGATTTGACTTGTCGAGGTCCTAAGTGACTGCATTTCCAGCATCCTCAATACAGTCATTGAAAAAGTCACGAAAAGAATCTTGGAACGATTCCCCCTCGAGGTTCTTATTTTACTTAGCAAGATTTTCCAACAACGTCACAGACGTCCCCTCCCGAACATTTGGAGTTTTTCAGGCACCTATTCTTGCCTGTTCTAGACGGCCTTCCCTTTTAGGTATATAAGGCCAGGCAGGCTACATTGCTATCGGTGTCTTCGGATCCAAAGCCTCTCCTCAGCTTCTCGCCTGTAGAGATTTCCCTCAACCACCTACTCCTTATCTGCATTATATAGCATTCCTAATCTCTTGAGATTAAGGTTTTATCACTTGGGAAATTTTTCTTTGTTTCCTTCAAAGAAAGCTCTTTTTTCCTTTTCTTTTTTGTAACTAAATTCCCATAATAGTGAGAGGGGGAGGATTCTTTTTTAATAAAAATGTGAAAAAGAAAAATACAAAAGTCATAAAAACAAATAATCTCAGAAGAAGATTTGGACATGATTCTTTGAAATATGATCCAATGGGGAAAAGGTTTTGCTTAACATAATGCAAACCATGGAAAATAATTGCCTCTACGCTAAGAAATCTGGAAGGATGCTGCTGCTTTTTTAATCACAGAGTACATACTAGGTTCGAGGGTCTGGTCTCTAAGGTTTTACTTCTTTCTGGTGGGGACTGGTATTAACAAATATTATTACTGCTCTTTCTCTTTTCCATTTTTTTTGCTAATTTATCTTTCACTCTCCATTTTCACTACTTTTTTTTACCTTGCTCTAACAACAGAATCAAGCTTTTGAACAAAATATCTTATAAAAGTAAATCAGAAAATTACGGTTTCACATGTTTTTGAACGTCACTCAGATAAATTGAAATCATAGATCACCAATTAAAGGTCACTCAGATAAATTGAAATCATAGATCACCAATTAAAGGTCACCATTTATAGGTTACCAATGATTTCTGGTGAGAGTAGTAATTTCTCGATTGTTTCTCGTTTATTTTCAAAGATTCCTAAAGTAGATTAATAGACTGTATTTTTCGTGGCATTGTAAAAAAATAACTTCAAATGTGATAGTTAATTGATTTAAATATTTCTATGCAATACTGAACTATTCGTAAGCAATTCAGTAAAATTATACAACAAATTTTGAAACAAAATGAAACATTGCATCCTATATTTATTCTATAAATATGAGATGTTGATTACTTTAGTTTATATTAAAATAATAGTAGTTATCTGGTGTGTTGCCTCTTTGACACTTATGAAAATGACGGAGTTTTTGGCATTCCATTAATTTCTTTGATATGGCTGAGATGAGGCAAATATAGCATATAATTTGGGGAGATTTATTGGATATCATGTCAATTTAGAGCGACAGTTTGGTTTTTGTAGTAACTAACGACGATATTTTAACTCCGAGAACCAGAAAAGATGGAAAAAAGACTCAGAAATAAAAGGTGAATAATTATATGGAATACGAAAGGTGAAAATCGTTAGTAATAAAAAAAAAATACAATAACAAATCTTGTTAATCCTATGTAGTCAGCCCTTGGGCCATATCAGTAATTTAACAAATCAAATAATGTCAAGGATCACTGGCACTTGAAAAGAAAAATTGAACCCCTTAATATGGAAACGTGCCTTTGCATAAAGGCTCTGGTAGTTAGCAAGACCGGCAGGTCTCAGTGAAGCGGAATTGGTAATTCAAGGCAATATTTGTGTTGGAATAGAAAAACATCTTTTCAGAATATGCAAATTAACCTTAAACCTTTCAGCTTTCACTCGCATTTCCGATGTAACGTTTTTTAAGTATGCAACATAATGCCTGTCTCGCTGGAATTTGGTAACCGACATTGTGAATGCCACATTTAGATTCCATTTTTGACCATGTCTGACTTAGAAACATGTGGAAAAATAACTATTTACAAAATCAAATGTTTCCTGCAGCATTCCATGCACAGGTAAGTTCCATATGAGAACATAATGTCTGCAATTTCTATTAAAAATGGAAGGACTTTTTAAACATTGAATCTTAGAATCTGAATAATTATATCCCAACAAAATATACCTAATATGCACATATGATTTACCTACCGCTCTTTAGGTGTGTAATGTTGTACTTTAAATTTAATTGCGGATAATTTTCAAATTCATGTGACCTAAACAATTTTTAATTCTTCTGCATTGTCCCAGCTAGCATCCAGTCTCTTTCTCTGCCTTACATATAGATCCAAGCTCGTACGTTTGATTCTTTATATTTTAATACGAAGTTATTCAATAATTAGGATCCTAAGCAATCCTTGCACAGTACTTATATAATTTTTTTTTTATAAAATTTTGGGACTGCTGAGATGAATGATTCTACGGTGTGGTTATCCATGCTACACTAGCTTTAGCACACCTGTTCAATAGGGCGTAATGTCACAACCAATTTTGAAGCACATTTTAGATTTTGTAGAGCAGACCATCCAAAATTTGGAAATGAAGACGAAAGAAATCTGAAAAAATCGCCCTGCCCCCTTTTGGCGGCCAAATTTTGTTTAAATGCTTATCTCCTTCGGAGGGTGAGGCTCGTTGTATTCAGTTATTATAGTTCTCGTCTCTGAAGCTAGAAGAAATGTGTAATTTTCGTACAGGTATAAAATTTGCCCTTTAACTCCTTATGTATCTAAGGTTAAGGCAAATTTAGATTGAGAAAATCATTGTTTGTAAACTACTCGGACGGAACTTAAAATTAATCGATGTAAGACAAATTTACGAGATATTTCCAGAGTATTTCCTAAGGAGGGATATGGCTTCACCATTTTGAATGTATGTTATAGATTCACTCATCACATATTTTATTTCAATTTATACTAACGGGTTTTTCTATTATTCATTTTCAGGGCTAAAATGAGTAAAAGAACTAGAACATCAGCAAGTCGCAGTGTCTTTGGCTCACCACTTCCAACAGGTTGGAAGATATATTCACTGTATAAAAGACAATAAATACAAAAGGAACGAGGTTGCTATTTCTGAAGTATCCGAGGCCCTTACTAAGATTTGGAATAAAAGCCAGTTCAGCCGATCAAGAATGTTAAAACCAAATTGCTCCGATTAGTGGAAGAAGCGTCTCTGGGTATCAAAATAATGCATGAATGCCCCTAAGGGTAAGAGGTTTATCTCATCAATGGCTCAAACTTTTGATATAGCAGGCTGCCAGTGTGTTGACCTCTTGTATAGCAAGTGCTAGAAGAACATAAAAATGTTAGGTCGAGAGTAAGAATTTCTTATTAACCAAAGACCTGGGCGTCACATGAAAATTGGAGGAGTGGATGTAAAAACAAGTCAAATGATTAAAAATAGGAAAATAAGAGAACATCGACTTCAGGAAAGAAGAGAAGAAGAGACAAAAAGAGAAGAGGGAAGATGATCGACAATTTCAGATGAAGCCTTGGATGAAAAAATCTCATCTTCTGACATTTCTAAAAATGAATGGAACAAAGTCTTTGCGAGAACAGAAAACATCATACCAACAACAACAATTGCCATTAAAGCAGATCGGTATTCTGGGTTAAATAGAGCTGCTGCTGCTGTTGCTGCTATTAGTAGTAAAGCCCTATTCGACTATGGTATTAAAAATTTAGAAGACCTCTCCCATGTATTTACCCATCACAAAGTCTGGAGGGAACGATACAAGTTAAGGAGGAATTTCACGGAGTCTGAATGTTTGGGAGATAAGTAAATTACTGCTTTGTTTTTTGATAGGGAAAAGAAACAACACTAACTCAAAAGAAGAAAGGGAACAAATGATATGGAGCAAAATAAATTCGAGATCCCTATGGGCTTGTAGTATAACCTGGTACTTTCTATTTAGATAATCTAACTATTGAACGAGGAACAGGTGCAGGTATTGAAGACGGACTGATGAAATTGCTTGTTGAGATATTAAAGATAAAATAAATGCAGTGGGAGTTGACAGTACGGCAACTAACCGAGGCTACAAGAATGGAGCCATAAGAGGGCTGGAATGTATTACATCGTCATTTACAGTCGATCATCTGCAGCTTGCATCTAAATGAGCTTTCTTTGAGGCACCTGTGCACGAAATATATTGGTCCAACAGAACAGAAAGTGGAACTCAATGGAAAGGACCACTTGGTAAATCCTTAACAACTGTGAAACTCTACTGGTATCACCAAATGGCTTTAAATATATTGCTATAGGAGCTACTCTTCCAGATGTAGATGTGAATGAGCTTAGTCGTGACGACGCTTACCTGTACAGAATTATCAGTGCTATTAGAAGTGGTGTAATTGACCATGATCTCCTACATAAGAAAACAGGGCCAATATCTCATGCAAGATGGGTCACCACTGCCAGAAGAATATGTCGATTTTATATGGCAACAGAAAAACTGAATAATGACTTGTATGTAATCACAGAGTTTGTCGTGTGTCATTATACACCCATCTGGTTTCTTATCAAATTCTCCTCGAAATTCACGGACGGATCTAAACATCTCTTGGAATAGATCAATCTTCTGCAAATACTCCGAACCTGCCAGTGAAGCCATACATGGCAAACAATCCAAAGGGATTCCTACTGGGCCCATGCTGAGAACGTCCTTTTGGCAATGCTGGCAGACATTGATCAGAAGAATAGGAAATTAGCTCTTGACAGAATCAAGAAGATTTAAGAAGGTACTGTGTATGAGGAATAGATATGTATGTGATTTCAGGCTACCCCTTACAATGCATCTATCTAATGCGAACTTGCAAAATATTGTTGAGGAGCGACTCTCTATTCACATTCAATGCCATTCTCAAGGCGTGGAGCAGTGTATGCGAATGGCATGGTTTTAATGTATTAGTTAACAAATAGTATGTATCAGCTAGATAATAAATGAACTCCTCACTTGTTTGTCATTATCCTTTAGTTTATACTCAACTCTAATGCATTTAGAAGCACTAATAACAACAAACCAACAACTCTGATGGTGTATATCTTTCTGGCTCCCCGCAAAAAAAATTGAGCTCGAAAAAGGGGGAGGTATTCCATATATTTCTCAAAAAAACATTTTTAACCTTTGAAATATGTGTACTCAAGTGTAAAAAACCTGAAATGTGAATGTTGATTTGCTGTAATTTGTTTAGCGATGCTACGGCCTATTGTTCAACGACGCTTGGATGTTAGATGATACGCGTAAGTAAGAGACGAGATATTCAGTATCATATTGCAAATTTTGAAAATAGACTAGAATCTATTGTTTTTTGGGAAAATATGAGGTAAATAAATATGAAATATAGCATTCGATCCAAAGCTCCCGAACTAGTTTTTATGTTTTTAAAATTTATCTTCCCAATGTAATTATTGTAGCTGAAAATACTTGCTATTTTTATGGTTCTTTTAATATTATTCGTTTTGACAACTTCTATATTTTTTACCAATTTTTCTTTATCCGTTCTACCTCTTCGTTGCTATTACGCTTTACTTCGAGAAAAATAACGATTTCTTTCTTAATAATCATTCACTATGGCCGTGTTATCATTGGGTAGCAGAAAACTACTCCGAGGTGGCATTTTTCCCTACTATCTAGCCGAGTGGCAGCAACGCTCATCACATTATTGAAGTTAAGCTAAAGCGGACGTCGTTAATCGTCGTATATTTTCAAAGTGGAACTGATTTTAAGGGGTAGTAATGTCAAGTAGTGACCAATGGTTTGAAACCAATGTTAAACTCTATGTTTTCACTGAGATTGGCAGCATACGGTACAAAATACTAGTAAAACTTGGCCAAATCAACAGCTCATAGTGGTATCGGACTCTCATTCACACCACTCCCTTAATTAAATTTAATTTGTCACCCAAGCGAGCTTCCTGCCATCACTCACGCCATATTGTTTCAGTATTCCAAGACATCTTTTCCCTTTCACCAAAGCCAGGTCCTCCTAACTTCCAAGTCACCTTCATCCCACCAACCAATGCATTTTCATCTCACCAGCAAAACTATTTCCCATGCCCTCTTTTCCCCATCTCCAAGCAATTTTCCTTTCATCACATACACAATCTTACCTAATGTAACTCCTAAAGTAAAATAAAAATGTTATCAATCGCATTATCTTTCATCCATCTCCTGCTTAATCTTTTTGTAATCATCCGTGCAATTTTTCTGCTATCTTGCTCTTCTTTGGAGATGGATACAGCTCAGATTGTGAAAAGATGTTTTACTTAGTAGATTTTTTAGCTATATTTAATAAAAGAAATTACAAAAGTCATAATTAGAACAAAGTACTGTATTTAATTTGGAATTCTAGACAAATCTAATGCATATTCTAGGTACGTAAGTGTATATTAGAGAAATTAATGGCTTTAGACTTTTTAAACTACTTTCTTGTTTATAAAGATAGTACATTAGTTTTCTTTAGCAATCCTTTAACTCCTTTATCTAAGCGAGTGGAAAAAGAGTTTACCATTTCAACAAGCTAACCCTCGTCAGTTCGCGCCTTTGACTCCAGTCATCCTGATTCTAGAGAAATTCTCAATCAAACGATTCCTCGAAGACTTTACTGACTCAGTACTAACAATGTTCTTTCATGCAATATCCAACCAATAAGTCATATGAGGGATTTTCCTGGATTAACTACCTTCCTTGAACTGGTTAAAATCTTGGTGTCAATGAGAGTGGGGACATTTTTGGTCCCACAGCTCAATGTACAAGAATGGACCCAGGGGCTAGGAGATCTATAAGCTGCCTATATGTACATATATCCAACCTCACGGCGATGCTATGTTTATACTTTGAATTTTTCGTGAGGCTTCGAAATGCTTTGTTGTGGTAACCAATTATATTTGAAACATTTAAAATCCAGTTTCTTCTTGTCACTCTTTTTAAATTGGTCACGAAGAGCCTTATGCTTGTACATTTAGCATTTTTATTCTATTTTGGAACTTGTAACTGAAGTATCTATTCCTATCGCTATTTTTGCAGTTTTTGCCATACTTATCGTGTTTCAATATTCCTTTTTTTTAATCATCTATCTACTTCAATATCGCTATTTTTCCGAATTATTACAGCTACTAAGTGAAGAGTGATATGAATGTGTGAACTCAAAAATTGTGCCTGCAATGATAGAAGTACTAGGCAGTCGTTTGCGCAAATTTCATTTACGCGATGATAGATTGAGCGAAAGTCGGCCTAACCAAATTTAAACTTTAAAGAACAAGAAAAAAAAATTATATGTATGTATGTAAATTCAACATGATTTATTTATGTTAAAACAACAACACAGGTCTGGTTTAGGCTAGGATATATGCAACTTGTTTCGGCAACATTTAGACAAAATAATTTACATCCTAGATTATAGTTAGTTGTCTCAAATTATTTTCAATAAAAACGCTCTTTCTTTCCTATTCTTCTTCCTTTTTCCTCTAAAATACGAGAGGCGGTCAATAAGTTTTGCAAGTCAGATATAAGGAAAAGTGTTTTATTATTTTTCAATATAACTACCATCGACTTCAATGCACTTGCGCCAATTGTCCCTGTGGCTTCGAATTCCCGACAAACGAAAATCTCCCGACTGCTGTTCAATTTACTCTTGGACGGCGAGCTGGACATCTTCATTGTCTACAAACCGGCGTCCACCCAGTGCAACCTTGAGCTGGTGGAATAAAAAGTAGTCGCTAGGGGCCAGATCTGGACTGTAGGGGAGATGGTTGAGCTCCTTGAATCCGCACTCACGCAGGGCAGCTTGTGCCACTCTAGCCTTGTGGACTTTGACGACGTTGAAGTCGATTATGGGGCGTGAAGTTTCTAGGGACCCAACGGGTCCCTAGATGATGATAACACTGGGTGATGCTGATAACTGGATGATGTTGATAACACTTCCATGTGATATTCCAAGTTCTCGCTCGATTTCTTCGACCTTCACCCATCGATTTTCGAGCATCATCCTCTCCACACGGACCACATTATCCTCGTGCGTCACGTCTGACAGGGGTCATCTTCAAGGGACTAACGACCATGGCAGAACTCCCTATTCCAGCGAGCAATGGCTGCATAGGAAGAGGCGGTGTCGGTGTACACTGCAACCATGCGTTCATGGATCTCTTTTGCATTCTTGCCATCTCCTTGGACAAAAATTTGATCACTGCGCAGTGCTCAACCTTCTCCATTTAAAAGATTTGTGACTGACGATTTGCGATCAGCTACTCATTCTTAAATATATGAGGCAGGAGCGTGCGGCTGCAGGTCATGACTTGTCATAACTTGTCCTAACACCCCCATAAACAACCAGCCCCCTTCCTCTGTTTTGCCCTACCGATTTGCAAAACTTATTGACCGCCCCTCGTTCTTATATTCCTTGAATTCTATATATATTCATGTATAATTCAGCATCTTTTATATTGCAACCCATAACTTTAAGTGTACCTGTAATTGTTTTTGTTTCATTCAACTCAAGTATAATTCGACGGCAGGTTTTTGCAATACTGGTGGGCCTGTCATAGTGGAACATTCTACTAGTGAGCAAAATCTTAGATCCATTTTCTAACACACGACAGTGTGGTAGGTTATCAGCAACCATACCAATAAGCTTATTTTCCCTGATTCTGTTTCCTACTAATTTATTTAATTTTGTTTACATGAAGATCAAAACTTCTAAAATTGTATCTATATACAGGATCACTTTCGATAGGCCTTATTTCTTAATTTTCTGCAAGGATTGAGTGAAACTTTGGTGATAACTAGTTTATTGTGTTTAAAAACATCATATCAGAACATAAGAGTCTTTGGAATTTTCTTCTTTATTCTAGAGCACGTGTTCGACATGACCTCCATTTAGCTCTGTGCATTTCTTGAGGCGCAGCACAAAGTTGTCTATGACGTCCTTACAAACCGACCGACTAATGGCTCTGATCTCCTCCCTGATGACTTCCTTGAGTTCCGTGATGGTTCTGGGTCTCCCTGCGTACACTCTGTCTTTAAGGTAGGCCCAGAGAAAGATCTGGGGGGCTAAGGTCTGGGCTGAGAGGTGCCCACTCAAAATCAGTCTTGAGACCGATCACACAGCCACCAAAGTTATCTTTCAGCCAATCTCAGGACAGGTTTGAGGTGTGAGAGCTTGTTCCATCTTGCTGGAACCAGAACTTCACCATAAGCGACGAGAACAGTGTCTGCGGCTTCCTCTTGAATGTTTTGAGGACCTCAACAATCGCTCCTTGGTGACTGTCACTGTCTCGCCAGATTCCTCGAATAAACATGGTCTGATGATGCCTCTGGCTGAGATTGCAGTCCATAGCGTGCACTTAGGAAGGTGTAGGGGCTTAGTGGTTACCTCATTTGGTCTGTAGGTTTCCCAGAAGACATTTGTCTTCCAGTTTACCTTTCCTTCAAGATTGGAATGAGCTTCATATGAGGTCCAAAGGAAGTTAAGGAAAGTTGAGGTCTCCTGAATCTTCTCCTGTATCTTGACTGCCATAGCCTTTCTCTGCTCCTTGCTTGAAGCTGTAAGGGTCTACTTCGTCTGTATTCTGTATAGGTAGTCCTTTACATCCATTACTAGCATTCTCCTGCAAGTCTCCTGGAGCTCCCATTGAGATCTAGTTGTGTTCACAGGTGTTGCTTCTGTCATGTCCTGCAAGTAAGAGTGCTTAGTGAATCAATGAATGAAGGATATATCACAAAAAGTGTGTGTAGGCCCGTTTTTGGGGGGTAACCCTGTATATTCGATAATAAAACTTAAACTATTCTCGACTATACCTATATGTTGCATCCACTTCTAATCTCGAATAAACTAAACTCATGAATACCGTGTGTTGTTGCCTATAACGACCAGTGATGTAACCTGCAAACTTTGATTCACTAACCATAAATCAATAATTTCAAACCCGTTCTTATGGATATGAAGCCCATCGGAAATTATTCTCGTAATTTTCTAACTTTGTTTTCTAAATTATTAATAACTAAAATTTACAAGAAATAAACAAATGAATTTTATGAATTAAGGAAAATAATGCCAATGGTCATGAATTAATTAGATTTGAGTAAATCTAAACCCTATCAACACAGAGCTTTTTTGTAAGCCTACATCACTTGCGCCACTCAGCATAGTACTCTCATTACACTTGTTCAAGGAGCATACATAGGATTAAGATTACACTTCACCCCTTCTTTGCCTTAAAACACTAAATCCTACTCTACTTCCAAGTGCCAGCAAAACTAATGCATTATTTCGGGGCCCAGACCACTTGCTAAATGGTTGTGTTCTCAGTAAAGCCTCGCGCTACATCGTCATTGGGTAGCGTTACTTTGTTAATGCCGGTGTAGTTTTCATCATGTACGAAGATCACTTTGTTTTTAATTTTCTGTTCGTGTTGTCTCGTTTGTGAATTTGAAAACGTAAAATTTTGTTTTGAATATTTCATAATTGAATATATTATTTTCTTTTATATATATACTATAAGTTTATTAGAGAATGTTAAGTCAATTATTAACTATATTTGAAAGAAAACACAGCCAAAGACGCTGGTGGCCTAACTTAGTAACGTCATAGTATCTAAGCCATTAGGAAGATGGAATTACAAGTCCAGCGCTATCTTAATTGGCAAGGAAAATTCGAAACGATTTTTTGAATGTCATCTAGCTATAAAAAAAATCTTTTTCTCCATTTATAAACACTTTTGAAGGAATCAAGTCATTTTGTGTTTGGAATAATTTCTGTTATATGGATTACTTTTAATTTCCTTGTGTTATATATACTCATTTAAATATTTACTAATTAATACTATTGTCTCTTCAGCTACTCATTCTTTGAGTTCGTTCTACCTTTCTTTTCTTTCTTAAGCGGAATCATATAACTTCAACGTAACAACTAAGATGTTGCCACACAAGCGAATTCTTCGAACTCACTTTCAGTGCAACTCCAAGGAAGTCTTTCCTGTACCGACCGGCGCCAACTTGACGTCGATTTTGATGCAGTGACTAGTAGGCTTTGGTCTCTGCGAGTAGAACCCTACAACTCATGAGACACAATAGGAGGCCGCACCTACTCCTGCCGACGATTCTTTTGAACTGATACGTTGAAGTACCTACCGCAGACTACATTAATAGATACTAATGGACATAATAAGTGACAGTTACTCAGTTTTATCCTCTCTGTTGGATGGGAACGAGGAAGGAGTTCGTCTTTTCGGTGATTGGTTTTGTATAGAAACAAACATATGAGGTCTGGCTAAGTGAAGGAAATATTACCATTCGGGCATAAAGTTTAAGATTAATTTGAATCTCCCTTTGTGACTTTGCAAACATAGAACAATGGCAATATCTTATCCTGTTAAAAAATATGTTAATAATATTAGAAAAGAGAAGTTATAAAAAAAAATTAAAGATAAAGATACAAAAGGTAGTATTTATACTCAGATACAATATAGGACCTTGAAAGTAGCCGACTGACAGAAAACCTATTTACATAATGAGAGAGGGAGTTCGTCCAAGTTTATTGCCTGCGTTATAATACGCTTAAATCACCAACCTTACCAAACCAAACACCTTTCGACAAGAATTAAATACAACACTAAAAATAGTGGTATGGGAGAGATGTGGTTCCCTGAAGATCCCTTCTTAGCGGATGTACTCTGCATTCAATTCCATCGCCCAACTGCTCAACCATCCCAAGTTCAACATGGTATCGTAATGGTTAGGTCAAACACCTAGCACACTTTCTAGTATCTGTAGCGCTCGTCATCTACATATGCATCTGAGATGCTCCTCCTGTACACAGATAGGCACCATTATAAATTTATCTCAGTTGGTTTTAATTTTCCATTTTTCTTTGTCTCTATTGATATTTTTCTAGCTTGCATGTGTCCGTTTCTATAAGGGCAACCTATCAGCTGGCTTTTGTCGTCGGCCAATTGGATGTTCAGGCAGCCCTCATTATTTGGGTAGCGGTATATCTGAGGTGTAGAGTGAATATAGAGAGGTGCTCATACCTCCGCCCTGGGGCAAACCGGCAAGGAGTTCAATTTCGTCTCCCTGATGGCATCTTATTTCCATATAAACACGTCTCTCCTTTACATAATTGCATAATATCCTTTCGATTTTGTTGTTCATTCGCGGTCTGAGTATCTGGAATTGCATATTAATTTTCTCGAAGGACTTGTACACGTCCCAACAGACGATGTCTACACTCCTTTGCTCTGTCTTTGCTTTCGAAATCTTCTCATGCATTACTCTTTGGGCCATCTCTGTGCTTCTATTTGTCCTGAAACCAAATTGGCAATTGTTCCTTAAGCCGTTATCATCGAGCTATTTCGATAGCCAGTTCTGAATTATTTTTTAGAAACTTTACTGATTAAATCTAGTAGCAAGGTGGGGCGGTAGTTAGCCACTTGATCTTGGTGATTTTCGCTCCTTGGGGATGAATATCATCCCTGCTACTTTCAGTTAATCATGAAAGTATTCCGTATTCAAGTACGCATTGAAAACTTTTCTTACTCCATCCAGTATGTTCGGGAGAGCTTCAAGATAATTGAACTTGCTGAGTCCCGGTCTGACTGGGGCGCTTTGTCGGAAGCATTTTATCGTATACTTTATTTCCTCTGATGTAATGACCGCATTTGTTTGAAGAGTGGTGGTTCTTTTTTCCAGCCAAAAAATGAAAGAGAGAGAGAGAGAGAGAGAGTAACAAGGAGTAACAAGGAAAGTAAGTACCCTAGGAGCCCTTACGGTCCATTCAAAGAGGGTACCTTTGGACTAGCAATCGAACAGGCACATGGCTGCTCAATTGTTTTGCGTCCCTGAACGGCCGCTTTTCAAGACTTTGTCTAATCTTGACTTGAACTGGTCAACAGATTCACTGTTGACAACTTCCACTGGAAGTGCGCTCCACTTACCGCAGATACTGTAGGTAAAAAAATTTCCACACAGATTGCGGTTTTAACGCTTCAGTTCAAGTTTGAAGCCGTGATTGCGCGTTTTGTTTTCCCTCAGTGGGAAAATATCCCGGTAGTCAACATTGTCGAACCCTCGAAGTATTTTGAAAACTTCGATGAGCTAACCACGCAGTCTACGGGTTTCCAGGGAGAACAGATCTAATCCCCTTACTCTATCCTCATAACTTTTATGTCGGATAGAGGGAATCAGTTTGGTTGCCCTAGCTTGTACGCGTTCCAACCTTGCGATGTCCTTTCGAAACGAAGGACTCCAAAATTGTACGGCATACTCCAGGTGCGGCCGAACGAGGGAGTTGTACAGACAAAGTACTATCTCCTTGTTACGGTATCCAAACTGGCGCTTTATGTAGCCTAACATCCTTTGGGCTTACTTCTCTGCCTCGATGCACTGTTTCGAGAACTTGAGGTCGCTAGTAATAGTTACACCCAAGTCCTTCTCAGTGTCACTCAATTCAAGAGCAGTGCCCTTAAGGATATACTGAGATTGGGGGTTTATGTGGCCGATATGCATCACTTTGCATTTCTCCACGTTAAAAGTCCTTTGCCACGTGTCCGACCACTCCCCAATCTTCCCGAGATCTTCCTGCATTCGGGCAGTATTTCCATCCTTTGCAACGTTCATACCAAGCTTGGTATTGTCGGCAAATTTGAAAAATTTTGGTAACCATGTCACCGTCCATGTCGTTGACGTAGATGATGAACCTTGAGGCACCCCGCTAGTAACGGGCATCCACTTAGAAGCCTGTCCATTCACCACCACCCTTTGCCGTCTGCCACTTAGCCAGTTCTCGATCCAGCCGGCTACTTTTCCGTCTATGCCCAGCGCTCGCAATTTCTGGAGAAGGCAGCGGTGTGGTACCTTATCAAAGGCTTTCTCAAAGTCTAAGTACACCAGATCCACCGCCTTGTTCCGATCGTGCTCACTGAACACGAAGTGGATGAATTCCACAAGGTTCGTCAGGCATGACCGTTGCCTTCGGAAGCCGTGCTGGGAACTCCTCAGTAGCAGGTTTGACTCTAAATACGACGTCATTTTGTCCACCATCATGCTTTCCATGAGTTTACCGACTATCGAAGTCAGAATGATAGGTCGGTAGTTTGACGGTTGACTTCGGCCTCCTTTCTTGAAGATAGGAGTCACCTCCGCTTCACGCCAGTCTCTAGGAACGCATTCAGTCTGGATTGACATGTTGAAGATTGCGCTCAGGTGTCGTGACAGTTGATCGCGCACTTCTTTTAACACTTTAGGTAGAAACCCATCCGGGCCAGGTGACTTATTCGTCATTAGGTCACTGATCTTTTTTTTTATTTCCCCTTCGGTGAAGTCCATATCCTCCAGCTTTTTCCCCAAGTAGGAATCAATTGACTGGGGGATGGGACCACACTCTTCAGTAAACAGTGAAGAGAAGTAGTCTTTGAGGAGGTTAGCATTTTCTGCATCTAAGTGATTTAATGCCCCCTTCTCATTTCTCAAAGGGCCAATTGTTCGACGGATTGGTTTACGGCTGTTCACATATCCAACGAACTCCTTGGGATTCTCTTTACAGAGTCTCGCCACTCGGAGTTCCTCAGACCGCTTAGCTGCCCTTATGCTGGACTTTACTCTCCTGGCTAGCCTCCGGTATTCGTTAAGGTCACTCAAGATCTTCGATTGCCGGTACACAGTTCTCTTCTTCCTAAGTAGTTGGCCGATTTCTCAATTAAACCACTTTAGTTGAACAGAAGACCGACGAGGACATTTCAGAGGGATGAAACGCGATTGAAGACTCATGAATGTGGTTTTGAAACTGTTCCACGAGTCTTCAACAACATCGCACATTTCTAGCCTCGCGTCAGTCAGTCCAGCACGAAGATCTGCAAAGTCTGCTCCTTTCAAATCGAGTTTCCTCGATTTACTAGTTGCAGGCCCTGCCTTCGGGACTTTGAACTCAAATCTAATTAGTCCATGGTCACTGCTCTTCGCCAACAGAGAGGTTCTTAACGATATCATCCTCAGAGGTGAAAACCAAGTCGAGGATATTGTTTCCTCTTGTTGGCTCTCCCACCCATTGAGTGAGGAACTCGTTGTTCGCGAACTCCAGGAGTATTGCGTTCCCGCCACAGGGTTCTCTGGTTTCCCAGTCAACTTGTGTGTTGAAATCACCCATGACGATACACACTCTGTCTTCGACAAGTTCTCCTAGTAGCTGGTACAGATCTCTGTCCTTTTCAACGAGTTGGGCAGGAGGTCTATAAAGCACCAGGGTCCTGTATTTGGCAGGACCTATCTCTAGGTCAACACCTAGTAGATCATGGTCGGATACGATGTTGCAATCCGTCGAGTTGAGAGTATCCTTGACATACAACATCACACCGCCACCCTCTCTGTCTGGCCTATCTTTCAGGAAGAGCTGGTAACCGGGAATCGTGAATTCACCTTCAAAATCTCGGCTTGAGGTTTTTATCCACGACTCCATTATGGCCACCATCTCAGGTTCCTCTGTTACTACGAGGCCACGGAGCTCAAGAAACTGATTCCTGATTGACCTCGCATTGAACAGAAGAACTTTGAAGGAGTCCCCTAGTGTAGGACTCCATACGCTCTACCGTTTCCCGGCTTCTCTGTTTCTGTGGTCCCATCCTTTTTGACGACCTCCAAGAAGGTCGTTCCAGGAGTGACACGGGCATGCTGGCGCATGTCCGCTTTCGCTCTGTTTCGAACGCTCCTTTGGGTGCGTTCCACTACATCTTGAAATTAGGTTGGCGAGAAAGGCCTTTCCTTTAAAGGAGAGATGTACCCCGTCCATTTGGTAGAGGTCGTCTCTACCGATAAAGGTACGATAGGGGTCCACGAAGAAGACTCCTTCTGCCGTGCAGAGATCCGCCAACCTTCTTTTCACTGCGACGTTTCTTTCGTGAGTGGTTAGAGATGGACCTCTTCTCGGAAGCATCCCAACCACCACACGTTTGCGGGTTTTTAGCCCTATTTCATCCACGGCTCCCATCACGGTTTGGATGGTCTTACCACTGAAGCCAACCTTACCCCCTCTGAGGTAGAGGTCGTTGCCGCTCACCATCAGAGCAACAACTGAATTCTCAGAAATCTGAGCTTTCTCTGCCAATACTCTGATGCTGTGGTTACCCCGTCCTGACAGGCAGCTTACCTTCACGCTAGTGCGAAGGCCGGCCGCTAGTAGCGGCTGCAGATCCCGTGTTTGCGAGTCACCAATGAGGGTGACCTTTGGACACTTGGTCCCTGAAGACGGAGTCTTCCCTTATAGAAGAGGCCTCCCCTTTTCCTCTTTACTCTCCACATTCTTATCTTTCTTTTTCTTCTTGTTTATCTGTTTTTCTACTATTTTTGGTTCTACTTTTGCTTCAACTTTATTCTTTTTCTTTTTTTTCTTCGTTTCTCCTTTCTTCTTTTTCTCTTTTTCTCTCGCCTCAGCTAGCTTAGCCTCAGATGATGCCGGAATGTCCGCTTGGGTATCAGGAAATTCCGACACGTCAGTGGGCGGCGCCTCTTCTAGGCATAGAATCTGAGCTGCGTTGAGGGCTTCAAGTTTCTCCAACTTTCTTTCAAGGATTTTAGCTCTCGCCTCTGAGGCTCTATAGAGGTCTTTTAATTTCTCCACCTCTCACGTCAGTATGCAAGTAGTGAAGATACTTTCAGGGCTGCATTCTGAGTAGCAGCCCTCCGGAAAGTCAACGCACCACTTTTCTAACTGGCATGTCGCACAGTTGTGTTTTAGACGAACTGATCCTTTTTTGCCTGTTATTTTGAGCGCTTTCTCTCTCTCTGAAAACTCGTGACCAATCAATGATAAAAAAGGGGGGTTGGTGAGTTCTCCCCGCGTGAGTTGCTCCCGCCTATCGATCGGAGACGTTTCGGATCTTTCAGAAGGCACGCTCCATGTGCTGCTGTTCGTCCAACCGAGTCGTCAAACCTCGGCGTGCCGTGGCTCCCAACCAAGCAGCACTGACAGTCCCCAAAGGGGCCATCGATTTGTCACCAGGTGGACAACAACGAAGCACGCCCCTTACTAAACTCCTACTAGTTCCCTTCACAACGGCCAGGATCTCGGAGTAGCGTTCAATGGATATCCCGCCACACCAAGGAACTTGACCCAAGTCTTTTTATTGGCCTGGCAACCAACATGGGAACAAAGGGCCGTCACCTCGGACCAATGCTACCATAAGCACCCGTCAACGGGCACTGGGAACGGTCAGTAATTACGCGCCCGGGAAGTGGTTAACGGGGCATTACCCTGATCCCATTTATCGTGCCCCAACGCCTAGGACACCTCTAGTCCTAGTCTCTCGAACCAGTGAGCGTCGATTGGCGTTGTTTATAGAGGTTCCAAAGCCTCTCTTCTGACGCATGAGGTAGCTGCCAGGTCCTTATATGTAGATAGAGGAAGAAAGGGAAAGAGTGACATGATAGGAGTAGGCTTTTTTTGTTGTTTTTTTTCTTTTTGTGGGAGATAGGATAAAAGTAAAAAAGGAGAGGGATAGAGTAGAAAAAGGAAGGAGTGACGCACTTAGTCTGGAACCTCGTTTTCGACCAAATCGACAAGGGAAGCCCTACCAGGGGTAACCAGAAGAGGTACCCCCGCCGACATAGCTCGAAAAGTCCAAGATCCACACAAGCTCTCTTCCCGCGACAAGGGGGCGTCACCTCTCCCTCTATTTTCTATGAAAAGAGATATATATATATATATATATATATATATATATATATATATATATATATATATATATATATATATATATATATATATTGAGAGAGAGAGAGAGAGAGAGAGAGAGAGAGAGAATCAGATGATAGTTGTGTAGAAGATATAAATGTCATTTCCACGAATTTTATTCGTGTTCTGGTTATAAGTGGATATGGAAAAAACGAAGAGTTTCCTTCGCTGTTTTTCACTGTCTGTTATCGCTTTTATGATTGGTATTGGTTTCAATTTAGTTGTTATTATCTTCACTCTCATGGCTATATGGTATATTGCCTTTACTTTTGTAATGAAAATTTCCATAGTTTGTTTTTACACTTTACTTCACCGAGTTCGGGAAAAATCGAGTATAGTTTGTTGCTTAACACTTTACTATTTGACACTGATTGATGATCCCTGTAAATTAATGAATGGAGGTTGGTTATGTTTACTTTAACAATTCACCTGATATGTCACTGTTTAACGATCGTATGAATTAAAGCATGAAATTTGTTACAGTTTATTTTAGTAATTCAAATTTAGACACTGTTTACTGATGCTACTTTTTACTGTTATAGGCTGTATTTACTTGTCACTGTTTTGTCACTTCAAATTCACTTCTCATTCTCGCATTAATTAAAAAAATACCGTTCACAAGTTTTACATTGCATTTTTCGAGACCAAGCTCAAAGTTTAGCGCTTGGCTCTACCTCCTTTATCGATTGAGTGTATGACGAGTTCACGAGGGACGAATTATAACCAGCAAATGAATGCAGTCAATGATGTCATAAAATGAAATGAAAAGAGAAGTGGGAGACAAAGAACAGCTCGCCTAACCCCCTTCCTCCCCCTTGGCCATCAAAAGAGTGGCCAAGAAAGGGGGGTGGGCGATACGTCTTAGGTCTTAAAAAAGTATAAATAAAAAAGTATATGGTAAGAGTAGAGTGGATAGTGGTTGTAGGGCAAAGTAGTGAAAGGGAATGAAATGAGTTGCGGTAGCAGTTGCTGGGTGAACAGTCATCTCCTGTCTTCATCATGTCCTAATTTATGTAAAGGCACTCACGATATTATTATTCTTCAGTTATTATCTTCTTTCAAATTTTAGTAATTTTCAGTTGTTTTATGTTGTTTGTTCTTTTCTTCTTCTTACTACATCAATTTTTAACTTAGTATACCTACATAGATCCTGGTCATTCTTTTGTGACTGGTTTAACACTCAAGAAGTTTCCCCTGTTAGTTTCTCTGTATTTCTGAGTATATCAAGTGACCTTTTTTACTTTGTCACTAAGTATAATGTCTAATTTACCCCATATTTTGCAAGCTCTCCTTAGTAAACCTTTATTTATGGTTGGGAGACATATTTCTTGATGATGGTCTCTTTGTCTTCTCTACTCCCTTCTTCTGGTATTGGTCATGATAAGGGCTCTACTATACTGGTATCTTTAAAGTTTTTTGCTGTTCGTCTTATGAAGCATATTTAGTTCGATCACTAGATATATTAGTGTTGATTTACAGTAGCCATTCTACAGTTTTTTCGTATTCTTTCTTTTTACTTCTTTAAGTTGAAACATTTTTACTAAGTTTGCTTTGGCCAAATTTGTTCTCTGCTGCGTTTTTTTCATAGGGCTTCCTGGTGATTTTTAGGCCGAGAACTTTACCTTAGTTTTGGTAGCGATATATATCTTCGTCAACCCGCACTCTCGATCTTTTTGGCCATCTTATTGGAATTATTTAAAATTTATAGAAAGTTGTTAATATTCTTAATCTCTGTTGCAATTATTTTTGCCATGGTAGGTGTGTGTCTGTACATGGTATTAGATATTATTGTTACATCGTCAGCAAACTGGGTGTACCTTGTTGAGTCATAAACTGTGCTTGACAAGTCTCTGTCAAATACACTGTACAATGTAGGACTTAAGCAGCCATCTTCCGGAACACCTTGGGGGATCTCAAAAATTGGTCAACCACATCCTTCCAACGAAATGTAAGCCTTGCGATCTGTAATGCACTTTGTGAGAATAGGATGTAGTTCCAGCCTTCTTAACTTGTACTTTAAATCGACTCTCCATACTTTATCGAATGCCCTTTGGATATCTCTTAGTACTAAATTCGTATAATTTTTAGGAAGTTTAGCTCTTGCCATAGTCTCGACTAGGATGGCTAATGCCGTTTCAGTGCCCCTCTTCTCGCGAAACTGGTGCTGATGTTGAGGTATTATCAGATGTTCATCTATATGGATATTTAATCTCCTATTAATCGCCTTTTGGAAAAGCTTGGCTAACGTTTCCAGCAAAGTTATAGACCCGAAGTTGCTGGGTTTGTCCGGGTGCTTGCTCGGTTTGCGCAAAAATATTATTTTCTCTTTTTCATAAACGCGTCGGGGAAATATCCCACACTGATCGAAGCGTTATATAGTTGCACAATTTTGCTGAGAAAGTTGTCTGGTGGTATAATTAGGTTTTCTCTTGTTAGACCCGTTTCTCCAGGCGTTATTTGTTTGCTAACTTATATTGTTTCCTTAAGCTCCATGAGAGACAATGTTTCTAACCCCTTTTCTACAAATACCTTTAGGGAGGCAGTGCGGATCGGAGCGATCTCAAGCTATTTTCTTCCAGTTTCTCAACAATTCTTCTTTAGTGATCCCTATCAAAATCCTCGTTTTCTTCAGGGCAAATATCGAAAACCCCGCTCCAGTGTTCGAAGAATGCTTCTTCTAATTCGTGAGGCTTTCTCACATCACTCCCGTTGTCCCGGATTGCGACTTTTGATTTAGGCTGCCTTTTACCTTTAGCGATATTAAACTTACTCCAGAATTTAGAGGGGTTTATTTCTTTATCTATTAACTACATAAACTGGTCCTACCTTGTACTTCGTTCCATTGCAATAAACGCTATCATTTCGTCCTCTATATGCTGCAGGCGGGCTCTATTGCCCCTTTGAAGTTAATAGCTTTCAATAGCTTCTCTTAGTAATATGCAATCTCTTCCGACTGCAACTATTAGTGAGATTATGTGTGGGTGGGGCAGAGCTCTGTAAGTTGTTCGTAGAACATAGGTACTTGCTGTTAGTTTCTATTAATGCCTTTATAATATTATCAGTACCCGAGTCAATTTCCTAAATTGTTGCCTCACCTAGGTCAATTTGCTGGACCTCAGCCAATTCCTCTACGTATCTGAGCCAGTCTGCATTTTTGTAGCTCTTCCTTTGCGGACACTTAACTATATTGGGTTCATGGATAAAGTCAGAATGGCCATTTCATCATCACTGGTTGAGTGAGGTCCCTTCTCCGCTAAGTAATTATATCGGAGCTCTTGAGATGCCAATATAATATCTTCTCGGTCCACAGAAAGTCGGAAAATCTGGACATATTCGTTCCACTAATTCCCTTTTTCAGGAAAATATCTAGCTTCCAATCTGTATTATTGAATTTTCCATAATAACCTTTAGCTCTGCTACGGACGTTTTATTTTCGCATCAAGATTTCTTGATCTTTGTGACCGAAGATCCCCATGAGGATATGTAGTGGCAAAAAGTCCCTCCTTGGGGGCTAGTACCCGTTCATCACGATTAGGTTACCTTTGGAAGATTCTATATTAATCGCTAGGTAGGCCTCTTTGAGTTCTTGCAATCTGGTAAATCTGTTATCATTTCTAACAGCTATTGGCTACCTACACCGTCGAAAATGATATCTCTTGTAATATTTCCCATAACTGTGTAATTAAATAATTTAAAAGGGTTACTTTCTGGGTCGGTATTAATTTCATTAATGAACACTATTTCAGTGTCTTTTCTAAGATAGGCGTTACTTTGTGAGTGCTTCTTGACATCCCATCCAGCCACGTTGTTGCTGATTATCTTTAACTTTCTAATTTGTCTCGTTATGAATCGGTTTACTGTTCCTTTGTTGTTCTCTTTTCTTCCTTACTGGGCTCGCGATCACTGGGGATTTCGTTCTACTAAATATTTTCTTCTTGAATTCTTCTTTTTTTCCACCGTATATCACAAGCCCGCTGAAATGTGTAAGTGCCTCCCTTTTATAATCATATTGACTTCTCTATCTGAGAATAGGTCTTGGAATTTGTATTTTAGTATAACCTTTTTAATCTCCTGCATCAATTATTTGTTATTATTAATGGAGAAGGGTATGTCCTCTAAAGCATAGAACCTGAGGTTAAATTCGTGAGCTTCTTAATTTTTTCATGCTCATGTATACTTGTGCCTTCATCGCCTACTTCCTCACGATCTACGACTTGCCCCTCGGAGATATTTTTCTGCCGCTGGTGCTGGTCGTTGGAGTTTCTATTTCCATTGTTTCTTCTCATTCTTGAGCTCTCCTTGTTTTGAGCCTTGGATCTTTCTGTGCTGCCGTATTAATGCGCTGTGTTTAGCTTTGAGTTCCTGGTTCTTAGGTAGAAGTTATTTGCCCTTTGTTGAAGGTTTGTATTGAACGTTTAATATTTCTGCTGATTGGGAGTTTTCGGGAAACCACATGAACTTAATTAAGACCGTTGTTGCTCAGCATGTTATTTAATTCTCTTGAGTATACTCCTGGTTTTGCAACGTTTAGGACATGTGCATGGAGAATGCATGTAAGTATATTTAAGGACTTTTCTTGCTTTATCTCTATTATTTTCTAATCGGTTGTGTCCTTTGAGACTTTAGCTTATGTTTGATTTTGCTTTTCATTCTCTTTCTTTATAGTTTTTCCCTCCTTTTGTTTTCAATTATCTTCCTTTTAATTAGGCACGCCATTGTCATTGTTCGATGGCTCCCAACGCAGTTTATACACTTTTTAGTCTGGACACGTGTTTGTCGAAGGCGTAATTTGTTAAAGCAAATCAGAGCGTTCATAAAATCGGCGCTCTTTATTTGCCTTGGTGTAATTTTTATATTGAATGCTAAAATTCCTGTTTTTCTAGCCTTTGTTGCAATGCCAGTTTCTCTGAAAATAACTTTAAGTGCATGGGCGTATTCTGTATGCTAATTAAGGTTTAATAACTTAACGACCTTTCTGACCTTGGCCCAACTTTGCGCTCTTTCAAATTCGACCATAATTTCATTTGCTTTATGTTCTTCGATCTAGGGATCGATCTGTCTACAATAAATTGCCTTTTGTGCGTCAATGGGGGTGGGGGGTGGGGGGTAGATACTTGGCTTCCAGTCCAATTGAACTCAATTCAATTTATATGTGGCTCTTTCGGTAAATAATTTGTCGAAATCTCTCTCACTTTGCAAAATTGCCATGCAGGTTGTGGCATAATCGTGTAACCTAACCAGCACAGCTACTAATTCGACATAAATGACTCTAAAACATTAGTTTTCTCTGGTTTTTGCGCACCCTTAAGGATGCGCAAAGGGACCCGTTTCGATGTATCCATGAATTTGCTAATTGGTCCTCTTCTTTCTTGTTTTCATCATGAGAAATGTAGAGAGAAAAATAAAGGTATATAATAGCTTAAAGAGGCGGTTATGATTTAGCTATCTACATGGCTTACTTAGCGTATCGGTAGCCCTGTCCTACCTACCTAACGCTTAGCCCTAACAGTCTTATCTTCGACGCATACAAGTCCACCACTCACACGAGTCTACCCCCTCCTTTGCTAAGTTTACTTGTTTTTTGTTTGCGTGGGTACCTATGGAAACTTGAGTTTCCCTTACTGACACACTCTAACGAGGGGTGAGATAGGAAAATTATCCTTATTTAGAAGTCAAGTCTTAAGTCTAGTGATGTCAGTACAGGTCTCATCTTAGTCTTCTTATTGAAAGATTGAAAGTAACTTTCAGAGTAGTAAATATCTTGGAACTTCTCGAAAATAAGAAATACGACAACTGCCATCCGTCGGGGGGGGGGGGGGGAGATGCTGAATCTGAATCTAGAAAGTGGTAAAGTAGGTGTGTGTTAGAGATAGGTGGTGTTCAAGGGTATGGGGGGGGAAGTATTAAAGGTGCACAATTTGCATATTGCCTGGAGAGAGGGCTAATCTATTTCATATTTCTTTGTTGTTTTGAATATATATATATATATATATATATATATATATATATATATATATATATATATATATATATATATATATATATATATATATATATATATATATGGTCAGGTGGACACGGATCGTATTGATAGTGTTTAGTTTTTTTTTGTCATCAAAAATAAAGTGTTAAAGTTCGCAGAAATCCAAAGTGCCCAACAGGTAGCTCACATAAATACCTTTATTTTCGAAATGCAGAACTTTGAACTATGTTTACCAGTTCAGATTTATGGTGTCATTTTTTAAAAAAGTGTTTTGTACGGATCGTGACCATGTAGGAAACGCTCCGTACGCCCTTGATACCATTTTTTGTAACTTTCTTTATATGCCACAACTGAAATTAAAGTATCTACTACTACTAAATGATGCACAAACGCTATGAAAAGAAATATAATATTAAAAGATGGTTAGAATTGTTATTTTACAACATTTTTACATCGTTATAAAAGATAATAAATTTCTTATTTTAATAGAACATTTTTTGAGCAAGCAATGCACAGCTCTCATTGTTTATCATTGCATAAATATATTAATAACTTCATTAAGCAATGTAAAATCCCTATCTTACTTCAATAATGGAAATGGAAAATTGAAATTCACAAAATTTAAATTTTTTCAAAAACATTTAAAAAATATAAATACTTATCTTATTACTTAGCATAGCACACTTAGCACATCACTGGATATTGTTAACATGGAATCTGATGTAAGATAATGTTAGATAATAGGACAAATAACATAATTTAACACTGATGAAAATCGTCAAATCTGCACTTTGATATTTTGTATTTTTTTGGTCTCTTTTTCACATTTAAAACATACAAAAATTAGGTGATCAACATAGAATAGTTTCTAAACGAAATCTTTATTTGCATAATTTTCACGAATTTCCAAATTTTGTACGGACCGTGTCCTACGCGCCATTTTATGTAAACTGTAAACACAGAAAACCCCAAGCTGGTCACCGCTATGAAATCACAATGATCATATTCACCATAGTGACCATAATCAGCGGAATCACGCAATATTCACGAACACTGTGGACTATAATGTAACTCGTAAAAATGCCATCAGTCAAGTAGAAACGAATAACGTCCTTCAGGAGATGCTGATTTTTGTGTTTCCTTTAGTTCACCAATCTGAACATTATTCAATCCTTTTAAATTTTCTATCATCTAAATGGTCACCGAAAAATTATTATGTTAACATAATAATGCGCCTAATATAATAGGATGGGTTAGATGAAGCCTACTTGGCCGTTAGAAATGAAACAGGTATACCCAATAATCATAGCCATTGGATACCAACCGCTCAGTCGCATTTTAACCCTATGCACAATATGATGAGCATCTTTAGTAAGGCGACCCCAGCAATATTCATGGAAGACCTGAATGCAAGTTGCAGAGAAAATGGCGCCCGAGTTAAAAATCGAAGCTGAGAGAAATTCAAAATATTGATGGAAAGAAACATATTTAACTCAATAGAATCACCAGAGACTTCTCTATTTACCTTAACAGCAGAGCTGCTACCCAACCAGGTGTAACGTTAAGCAGCAACTGCATGCTATATAACATCCTATTGCAGTCAGTCAACTTAGCATAAAGTGATCCCGTGAGAACACTAATGGAAGTAAATCCGAACCAGATACAGGTAGCGGTACAGGAAAAGAAGAGCTACAAAAAAGCGAATTAGGATGGATACAAAGAGGATCAGAGAAGATTCATCCCAGGCGATCTTAATGAAGCAAACCTGGAAGAGATTTATGGAAAAATTGAGCGTATAAAATCAGCTCTCATTGAGGTAGGGAATAAGAACGTAGCGAAAACGAAACACCGCACGCTCCTTCAACCAAGATCAACAGAAGAGACGAGGGTGAAGAATCTGCAAATCAGCAGTGTTTACGACCAAATTGCAGTTGTCGGTCCATCTAGAGAAAGACAAACTGCGCTTAAAAGAAAAGAAGAATTGAAGCATCTCGTAGAAGAAGAACAAGAAACAGTATGGGTTAGGCTCGTCATAAAAATCGACGCAGGAAAAAGACCCAATGGAAATTGGAGGCTAATAAATTAAATGAAAGGAAAACTTCTGAGAATAAAAATAGCAGTACAAAATGTGGGAGAAAAATAAAAGACGACACGACCATCAGGCGTAATTTCAGATGCCACTGGGAGTCCGTGTTTTTCATAACAAGGGAAGAAAACGCAGACTACAATCCAGGAACAGAATAGATGGTTAACGAAAATCTCCGGAACAGCCAGAATAAATCTACCCAAAATCAGTTGTAGAACAGCAAAGGGAAGAGAATCAGGGACCATGGGCCATAATTACCATCGAAGAACTAAAGAGCGCTATAATTCCATTTAAAAAGTGTCAGAAGAGTAAAAACTAGGCAAAATGATCATTCCAAAACCAGGCAAACCACCAGATCTCCTAATGAATTACAGATCTATATCATCTCTGAATTTCATCGGAAAAGTCTGAAAAAATCCTCAACAGAGGACTTGTAGAACATGTCATAGAAAACAATCTCTATATTGAATATCAATTCGGATTCCGTAGAGGGACAAACACCACAATGGCACTTGGCATCATGACAGAGAAGATCGCCAAGGCCAAAGCAGATTGACCGATTCTGGGTCAGAAGCATACAACAAAATTTTTGAACTTTTAGATGAACAATAATCTGCAGAGAATAATCATAGATTATTTGACAGATACAGGAATATACGTGGTGATCAGTAACTACAAAGCACCTGAGTTCGAAATGGAAGCAGGCCTAACGCAGGGGAGCTGACTCAGATCCACGCTGTACTCTATTTACACAGAGGACGTTCCAATAGTTGCAATGCACAGATGCGTCAATATTAAATTCGCAGGTGAGATCAGCCCACTAGTCGTATGACAATTCAAGGATATAAGAGCTCAGGCAAAGACAACAACTGTAGAGATTGAGAACATCAACTAGGTCGAAAGGGACTGGAAAATATGAATAAATAGAAGAAAATTTCTTGTAGTCCTTATCTCGAGACGAAAAGTAGCAGATATCGAACTACAAGGGTAGCTGTACACAAATCATCCGGACGGCAAAATAGTATGGCTACAGATAATCTCTAGAGGCTAAATAAAACATGTAGCCCCTGCACTGAAACTCCTTTACTCATTAAGAGGATTTAATAATAGAGAAAAAATGAGGTTTAGCAATGTTCTAGGAAAGGATGCGCTGATCACCCCCTTCCCTATCCCTTTTCACAGCTTATCTCAAATAAAGAAGAAAAAGATCTTCAAAAAGTTACCAACAAAGCCTTTATCTGATCATGAATAGCAGGAGAACATAAATGAGGATGCAGAAGCTCCTACAGAGAGGGAAAGATTGAACCGCTTAACATCGTTGTAAAAATTAGAGCAGAAAAAATCGAGAGGAAAATTGACAACCTACTTACATTTTCTAAAGAATATATATATATATATATATATATATATATATATATATATATATATATATATATATATATATATATATAATAGACGAAAAAACATCAAGGTTAAGAATCAAATTTACAAAATTCAACTTATTATATACTATAAAACGACAAAAGTCAACACTCTCCTGATAAAAAAACCAGTGCCAAAACTTCTCAAATCTAAAGTCAACCAACATAGTTTATGAGTTTAATTGCCCCAATGAAGACTGCAAGCTTCATAATAACTCAAGATATGTTAGCATTACAACCACCACCCTTTCGAGGCGTTTGACCATGAATCTGCAAAGTGGAGGGCCCAGAGTCTGTTACCTTGTTAAAATCCGGACAATGGCTTGGTCATCTCTTCTTTCGGGGTTTCCTACCTTTAACAGTAGAAATTACACTAATACACGACCCTTTGGGATTAAGTGACATAATATTATGTGCGCCCCCTATGTGGCATCTAACCCTTTGGATATGATGGAGAGAGGATCCTCATGACGTACCTTAAGAAATAAGTCCTGAAAATACGTAGGTGTAGGGGGTCCTTTAGGCATGTTTGCTGCTCGGATCTTGCCAAGGTATTGGCTGAAAGGATTCGTAGAAGTAATTTACTCTCCTAAATTAGTTGGTTCTCTCAAAGATAGAAGTAATATAATGATGCTGTCCGGATCATTTTGACCACCATATTTTGGAAATAAAATTTCTCTTTTCCACGTAACTTGTTCTTTAATCCATCTTAACATGTACAATTTACTTGTACAAGTTAGTGCTATGCTTAGTTTATATCTGTAATTCATCATGCATTACCTACCATTATTTGGTTTGAAGCTACTGTAAGTTTGGTGATGGAAACTTACTGTAACTTTTGTGATGGTCGCTACTGTGGCACCTATGATATTTTGTGTACTTTAATTAGAGTGGATAGTTACCACACAGGTCTCTACTAATGAAAAAGTGCCTCGGTACCATTATTAGAATTTGGCTAAAATCCGCCTTATCGAAGACGGCCAAGGGTCGAATAAAGGGAGAATCAAGATAAAACCTATCGAGGCTGAGCTAGATTATTATTGACTGGAAGGAGGTTTGGTGACCCGAAAGAAGGAGGAGACAACATCGAGTATAGAATGCGCACAAACCTCTCCGGCTTATATCAGGTAGAGGGCGTGTCGAGGTATACCTGTGTAGACTAACTCGGCGCTCATACTCGTACACAAGAAAACAAGCACGGGCAGACAGCTGACCACAGTTTGTGGCAATTAATAAAGAATGCAATTTACGGTTGACCAGGTTCTTTGACTAATCGCTTGCCAAGTTGCAGTTCAAAGGATATATAAAGACAATACCCCCAATATATATATATATATATATATATATATATATATATATATAATATATATATATATATATATATATATATATATATATATATATTTATATATATATATATATATATATATATATATATATATATATATATATATATATATTTATATGTATATATATATATATATATATATATATATATATATATATATATATATATATATATATATATATATATATATATATATATATATATATACACAAAAGGGGGAACAAATTACTTATGGTAGTTAAATGAATTAAGTTAAGATTAACGAGGTAATCTGGGGATGACCATACAAGATCGCTTTACCTTCAAGTGCGGGTGAATTGGACGGGGACGGGGGGGGGGGGAGACAACGGAGCAGGTCTTCAAGAAGATACTTCAGAGAGTCGTGGCGAGGAGGACTCTCTGCCCCAGAGAGACGTAATCTCGACTCGAGACGATTCTGCAGATCAGCAGGGAGTCTCAGTCTCGAATGAACGGGAATCTTGAAGGGGTGGTGAAGATGAGAGGGCCGCACAACTTTCCGGGAAGAAGGGGGCTCGAAAGTTTCCCTCTGAACGAGTTACAGGGGTTCACAGGAAACAGACGGCAGTCTGAATGGAGTAGATCGCGTGCTTTTAATCTCCTCGAGAGATGGTGAGCTTCGGGTTCTATACCCGGGTGGCTGCTCTACTAGACGCCCCAAAACCTTGCGGTCCCTAGGGGATTCTTAACGCCAGTCTAAACAAACACATTTCAAGATAAACCGTCGTCCCAGACGATGAAACTCGCCTCGCGATATGGGTGTAGGGTAAATGTGGCTGCGCACGGCGTTATCGCAGGGGAGGCAGGGGACGTATGGCGTCCGAAAGCAAACACAGCTGTGTTGTGGTTAGGCAAGGAATCAATTCTTTCTCAAACTTTCTAAAATTTTCACGCTGGCGCATGTGTTTTTTTTTAAGAATAGAGGGGTATTTCCGAGGGGAATCCTCTTACGGTGGTCCTTCGAGGGCATTCGTTCACGCGTCTCCCTTTCCGAAGATGACGCTTTCCTGATTTAAAGATGAGGGAAAAGCGCATCTCCAAACATGGGAAGAGTAGCGTATGGGAAAATTTTGACCTGAGTCTACAGGTGCCCAATAAGGGTGGACATTTAAATTTAATTCGACACAGCGGTCACTAAAGGAATGAATTACTTTCGTTTAATCCCTGGCGCAGGGTATATTTAAAAAGGGTATGGTCGTTAATTAGCACAAAAAACTCCCACAAATAAATGCGAGTTACAAAAAAAAATCAAAAGGATTCATTCATAAAAGGGTAGTAGAACCATATATCAATAAAAATAAAGAAAATACCATAATACCACACAATGAAACATACGCAAAGGAAAAATATGTACAAAAAGAAAAAAATTTACATGAGAACTAAGGAACATAAACATACACGGTTAAGACGGAGTTCTAGAATTATAAAAATAAAACGAGTACAGAGTCGATTATGTGTACGTGAGTACAATGCTTAACACATTTTACTTCGCAAGGGGAGGATCATCGACCGGATTCCTACTTAGACAGTCTGCAACACAGTTTTCTGTCCCTTTAATGTACTTTACTCGGAACTGGTATTACATTAGAAGTAAACTCCAACGCATAAGCCTTCTTTATGTGAGCCAATGGGCGATGATCGGTTTCGATCACGAACTCCTTACCTAACAAATATGTTTAGAATTTCTGTACACTCCATATGATCGCTAGAGCTTCAAGTTCTATGACCGCATAGTTCCTTTCACGTGACGAGAACTTCCGGTAGCGTACGGAATGGGGTAACTGTTGCCGTCTTCTTCATACTGCAACGAGACGCAACCAATGCCTTCATTACAAGCGTCCTTCGTATACCAAAAGGTTTGTTCGTATTCGGGAGTCTCAGTATGGGAGCTGATGTTAGTTTTTCCTTCAGCTGATGGAAGTTGGGGATCGCTTTGGGGTTCCATGAGAAAGGGTCCGGAGAACGTTTCTTTAGTAGGGAGCTAAGGAGAAACGTTAAGGCGGCAAAATTCGGGAGAAAACGTCGGTAAAAGTACGCCGACCCGAGGAAAGAGCGTAATTGCTTTTTAATACGCGGGAGGGGCATGCTGGTGATAGCCTTTACCTTTTCTTTCTGAGAGACCATTTGATTTTCACCAATGTGGAAGCCGAGGTACTTAATAGTGCAATAGGCAAAATGGCACTTGCTAGGGTCTATAGTGAGGTCGTTTTCACGAAGCCTATTGAGGAGCAATTGTAGGGAGATAAGATGCTGGTCCCATGTACGGGTAGCCACGTAAACGTTATCGAAGTAAAAGGAAATTTTACTCAGCCCATCCAGTATCCTGCACATCATTCGATTATAGGTACTACAGGCAGTAACTAAACCAAAAAGTAGGCGCTTAAACTGCATAAGGCCCTTTTCTGTGGGAAATGCGGTGTACTTCCGGGCACTATCCTTAATGGGGGATTTGATAGTAGGCCTTATACAAGTCTATCTTTGAAATTAACTGGGCCTCTTCAAATAGATGTAGGCTCTGGTCTATCAAAGGGATAGGCTCAGCGTAGAAAACTGTTATGGCGTTCAACTTTCTAGAGTCTACGCACATGTGGAAAAGACTGATCCGGCTTTCTGACCATAAAAATGGGAGAGCAATAATCCGACGTGGAAGGTTCAATTATTCCTAACTTTTCTCAAGTTTTCCACATTAGAGTTAAAAGTAGGGCGCAAGTGAACGGGTAGAAGGCAGGGCTTAGATATAATAGGCGTCTGGGTGTTTAGGGATATATCATGCTCAAAATACAAAGAGCAACCAGGCTTTTCAGAACTTACATCGGGAAATTCAGTTAACAAAAGAGCAAACTGCGTCTTCTGAGATGATTTTAACTGGGGGTTTAAATCGAGTTCCAGGGTAGAGTTAACACGGGAACCGGGGACGAAGGGAGAGGGTAGTTTTCGTCCGCTTCGATACATACAGTTTGGCTTAAATTAAGAGGCTCAGATGGATAAGAGGCTTCCATTACTGCCTCTTCGTCAAGGGCAATTATATTATTAATGCAGGCGCGGCGGTGATAACGCTAAAGCATATTTACATGAAACAATTTGTTCCCAGGCTTCTAGGACTGGGAAAGGGCCTTTCCATTAGGACACGAGCTTGCTTGTCCCCGTGGGTAGGAGGAGCAGCACCTCTTCACCGGGCTTGAAACGCCTTTCTTAGGACCTAACGTCAAAATAGGGCCTATATTTTTCTAAATTTAGGTCCGAATTTTTGTACGCTATATCGGCCAATTCTTCCAAGCAGTTCCGAAGATCTAGCACGTAAGAATATGAGGACTTGATCTCCTCATCCAGGCAGGGATTAGAAAAAAGTTTATTCAAAATTCTCATTGGTCTGCGTACATTTCGGCCATACAAGAGCTCGAAGGGGGCAAATCCCAAAGTTCTGTTGGCGATTTCTCTGCAGGCGAACAGGGCAACCGGCAGGTATCGATTCCATTCTTGGGGTTGAGCATGGCATAACTTTTTCAGAATGGTCTTCGGAGTGCCATTCAACTTTTCACAGACGCCGTTAGCGGTGGGGTGAAAATGGAAGGTGAACAAAGGCTTAATCATAAGGAGCTCACCGATGTGTTCCATTAGCTCAGAGGTGAACTGTCTACCTCTGTCGGACAATATCTCCTTCGGGATGCCAACGCGGGAAAAGATAGAAATTAGGGCCTTCGCACAAGTTACGCTATCATTTTTTTAAGGGAAACTGCGTCGGGGAATCTCGTTGCAAAGTCAACAAGAGTGAGGACGTACGAGTCTCTTTCGCTAGACGGGGGGGATGAATTGTGCCACTTAAGTCCATGGCCACTCTAAAAAAAGGCTTCGAGACAATCGAGGTCTTCTACAGGGGGGCAGGTGGTATTCGTCCTTTTGCTGTAATCTTCTGACAAATGTCACGCGATCTGCAAAACTCGGCAATTTCTTTGGCAGCCCCGGACCAGAAGAAATAACGGAAGATTATCTGAGCCGTTTTATTGTGACTGTATTGTGTGCGAGTTTGAGGACTTGGGGAACATGAGAACGGGGGATACACAACGAGCGAGTGGGGGTTTTATCCCCAGCCGAACTTGAGCGATAAAGGAGTCTGTCGCTAATGAGGTAGGCGACCTTCCTTTGACCACGGGCAAATCCAAGTTCGTCACTTCTCGCTTTTTCCCACAAGGACTGGAGAGTGGAGCATTCCTTTTGAGCGCTTGCAAAAGTCACGTTTTGATGGGCTGCAAACTAGTACATAAGGGGGTTCTAAAGACACGAGGGGAACAGTGTCCTTTAGCGCTTGGGCCCTCGTGATGATGGGCTGAGCGACGGGGTTAGGGCAGAGCTGGCTCTAACCGATCAATACGGCGCATAATTTAATAGGGGCTGCTATCACTTCGGCCTAACCAGTTAAGTATTCGCATTCGAAATAGCAGCGGACCACGGGTAACCGATTTGCACGTCCCAGGTAGTCATGGACTACGAGGGTTGACACTCCGAAACTATTAACACTTTCATTTTCAAACTCTAAACCACCGGGGGAGCTTTTGTTGAAAAGGAAATTAACTTGATGTCTCGGGAGACTGCTTGTTAGGGAAGTTGCTGGCGTTTCAGGGAGAGCGGGCGGATGACAAAGGGAGGCATTATGTGATGGATTTGATGACTAGGAGCAGAACGAAATTGGGAGTTTTGGGGACAGTGTGTTCTCACGTGGCCGGGAACACCGGAGGAAAAACAAATTATTGGACTACGAGGGTAATCCGACGCTGGGGGATTATTTATGGAGGGCTTAGTATCCCTCGATTCTGACGGAAGATGGTACTTAGGTTTAAAGGGACCAGGTATCTTTGCAAACTTGGGTGAATTCTTTGGGGGAAATTTGGAGAGGTTACATTTACTTTGGGGGGATGGGGGATGAGACTTCTTGGGGCCTTTCGGGTAAAGATGGTTGCTTGATGCGTGCACATCCGCTTCTTCTATTCATTCCTTGAAAGAAAACACGCGTCTGTCCTTCACGAGTGCGCGGATTTCAGAGGGTAGTGCAGCCATCAACTGATCCCGTAAAACGAAATCAATTAGGGACTCGTAGTCGCGGTTGACTTGAGCTGAGTCCAACCAGAACTGGAAAGTTCTTTGGAGGGTGAATCCAAATTGACGGTAAGTCTGGCCGGGAATTATTCTCACCTGGCGGAACTTTGACCTATACTAATCGGGATTCATATTAACAACTGATAATTTCTCAGACTTGAAGGAGGAGTAGTCGAGAGTAGCCTCGGCTGGGAGTGAAATTGTTTTATATTTTCTTTCATATGATATAACTGCCAAAGTCTTCCCAAGTTTAGCCCGGGAATTATTTTGTTCAGGCTATAATAGAATAAATATTCGGTCGATTCTAACAAAATTTGAAACCCTTATATTGTTTTACATTTTCTTTCATATGATATAATTCTAAAGTCCTCCTGAGGTTAGCCTGGTAATTGTTTTGTTTAGACAATAACATCATAACTATTCACCGATTCTGACGAAATTTGAAACCCTTGTGTTGTTTTACATCCCTTTTCAAATAATATAATCGCCAAAGTCTTTCCAAGATTAGCCAGGGAATTATTTTGTGTCGGCAATAACATCATAATTATTAGGCCGATTCTAACGAAATTTGAAACCATTATGTTGTTTTACATTTTCTTTTGATTGATATAATTGACAAGGTCCTCCTAAGGTTAGCCAAAGAAGTATTTTGTTTCGGCAATTACTTTTTAGCTATTCGGCCGATTCTAACGAAATTTGAAACCCTTAATTTGTTTTTTTGTATTTTCTTTCGAATGTTAGAATTTTCAATGTCCTCCTAAAGTTAGTCCGGGAATAATTGAAAGTTTTGAAGGTTGTAAGGTCATAAATCAGAATGTCGAGGAATAAGTCTCTTCTCCAGACAATACGTCTATATATACATATATGTATCTATTGGTTAAGAGGAAAGAGATAAAGGCCATAAAATGATGTATATATACGTTCACTTCGTAAAAGTAATCCGTTGATTACGAGGTATAAGAGTGCGATTTTAATACAGGGGCCGATAGCGTTTAATGAGTTTACAAATTTGCAGTTCAAGGATATATTTAAAGAGTGAAAACCAAAGATATAATTATAATAAGTCACTAGTTAACATATATATATACATGCGGGAAATAAAGGAAATGTAAATTAGGATACTACTAACAGAATATAGATAATTGGCAATCGGGTAACGTTAATTACTTGTTAATTAGATTTTAAATGGGATAATATAAATCAGTTATACAGAAGGAATATTTAAAAGTCGGAAAGTGAGACGATGAACTGGAGATACAATCAAGGGTCGTTTTACCTTAAAGGGGTCACATCCAGGAAGGGGAATCCTTTAGCGAGTCGGCGCGGGGGAATGAAGACGGAAAATGGTCGTGATTCTCGGCCGAATATCTTGATGGTGACGAGGATGAAGGCGGGGGACCAGAAGACGAGCTCACGATCCTCCTTAAAGACGGAGGATGGCAACTCTGCTCCAGAGAAGTGCAAGCTCTAAAAATCGAGACTCTAACGCGGCTCGGCGAGAAATATCACACGGGAAACTGGAGATCCTTGGGGGAATGGGGTTCCAGATGAGACGAAAGGAATTCCGGCCAGTCCTTCGGGGACGAAAGAATTCGAGGCTTGCTTTGAGGAACGTAGTTGCTTCTTAGTACAGGGAAGGGGCATATCTGAGATGGGCCTGATCTTTTCTTGCTATTTCGTTCAGAGAAACAATATTGTTGATGCAGGCACAACGATGGTAAGGTTTGAGCAGGTTGACGTGAAACAATTTGTTACCGGAGGGCGTTTAAATGAAGTAGTCCACAGGGCACGGGCATCGAGGATTAAAAAGGGGCCTTTCCATTTGGAAAGAAGTTTATTTGTCTCTATGGGCAGGAGAAGCAGGACCTCGTCACCGGGCTTGAACCGTATTTCTTTTGACTTAATGTTAAAATGGGTCCTGTTATAGGAGCGGGGGATACATAAAGAGCGCGTAGGGAAGTGATTAGGAACTGAGGGGGAACGGAACAAGAGTTCACCCTCAACGAGGTAGTAGACCTCTTTGTGACCACGAATGGATTCGCGCTCGTTGGTCCTCGACTTTTCCCACAATGGCTGTAGGGAAGGACACTCATTCTGTGCAGTTACAAAAGACTCGTTGTTCAGAGTCTCGTACTCGGGGGGAGGGGAAGGGGGTTTTAAAGTCACGGGGGTCCCGCGTTCTTTATGGCTTAGGCCCTCGTGATGGCGTGCTAAGCAACGGGACTAGGGGAGAGCTGCGGGCTCTGGCTGACTAATATCTCGCAGAATTTAATAGGGGCTGATACGACGTCAGCCCAAGCGGGGAAATATCGGCATTCGATGAAACAACGGACCACTGGGGAACGGTTGGCTCGTCCCAAGTAGTCCTGGACTACTGCAAATTTATCGTGGTCGTGGCTCACTGGGGGCAGCAATTTTTCGGATAAGGCGATGCACGTGCATCCCGTATCTCTGACCAGGGTTAAAACCTGGCAACCATTAACCGAATCGGTTTCAAATTCGAGCCCACCGGGGGAGCTCTCGTTAAAATAAAAATGAACTTGAGGTCCCGGGGGGGCTATTCACTGGTGGGGAAGCAGGCGTTTCGGGGCGAGCAGATGGAGAAGTGCTTACTTGGTGGACTTGGTGGCTGGGAGCAGAACGGAACTGAGAATTTTTGGGACAGTTCGTCGTCACATGCCCGGGGGTCCGGCAAGAAAAACAGACGATGGGTCGTCTGGGATAATCCGACGCAGGCGGATAAAGGACGGGTAGCCTAACATTTCTAGGTTCAGACGGGGGATGATATTTCGGTTTGGCGAAACCTGGGACCTTTACGAATTTGGGAGCGTTCTCCGGGTGAAATTTAGGGAAGTGGCCTTTACGCTTGGGGGAAGGAGGATGACTCTTCTTGGGATCTTTAGGGTAAAGATTATGATTGACCGCGTGCAAATCCGCTTCTTTGATGCATTCTTTGAAGGAAGCAACTCTTCAGTCCTTCACGAATGCACGGATTTCAGAAGGTAGCGTAGCCATCAATTGATCCCGCAAAATGAAGTCAAACAGAGATTCATAGTCCCCGTTTACCTGGCGGAGTTCAACCAAAACTACAGACTTCTTCTGAGGGTGAGGCCGAACTGGTGGTAAGTTTTGCCAGGATGCAACTTTGCCTGACGAAACTTTGCCCTGTAGAAGTCCGGATTCATGTTGATCGCAGCCGAGAGTTCGGACTTAAGGGTCGAGTAGTCGAGGGTAGCCTCGGCGGGTAGCGAAATGAATATATCTCGCAGCTGCGTATTGAGGAGTGGCAAAAGTTAGGTGACTGCATCAATTTGGATATCTCACTGATTTGCCTCGAAAATAATTTCGAAGTGAGTGAGGTAAGCACTGAAATCCTCACCGTTCTTAAATGCTAGCAGCTTTAAAGCGGGGATCAATGGGGGCTCAATTCCTGGAACTAACTGAGAGGATTTCTAAGTTATTCCTATTTAACTCCCTTTCATAGCGCCTCGCCCTTTCTCTTTCTTCAGCTTCAGCTTCTCTTATTCTCTGCTCAGCTTCAGCTTCTCTTCTTCTATGCTCAACTTCAGCTTCTCTTCTTCTCTCCTCCGCTTCAGCTTCTCTTATTTCTTTTTTCACTGCTCTTTCGTTTCTCTCCTCTTCCTAGATAGAGCGACTAGCTCTTTACCGGGGAGACCAAGCATCTCACCCTGTTGCCTAAATCTCTCGAAGGACGTCATCTTGTTTCCTCACACGAGCCTTAGCCACTCGACGCGTTCAAGAATCTTACGGCAAGGAAAATGGGGCTCTCGCAATAGTTCCCCCAAATTCTAAATAAAATCTTAATTCTTGTGATCACACACTCTGACAAAAGCAATAAATTATGATAAATATACTAATTCCTATATGAGTACCTGATCTAGGACCTCTTAATCCGGCACGGGGATTACAAGGAGGAGAGTTTGAAAGATTTTCTCCCAAAATACACACAAAAACAATGGCTTGTTACTAAATATGGCCTCAGGCCTCACGGGCACCACAAAAGACTGATTACTCAAAATAAAATAAAAAAATTATAAAAAAAATTATTTTCCTATCTTTAGATAAACTTGACCCAACTTGGTAAATTTTCTATTAATTCAACTGAGAGACTTGAAACGAAAGGGGTCCTAAATTAACCCAATAAACCTGACACCAGAATTTATTATATGTGTGTATATATATATATATATATATATATATATATATATATATATATATATATATATATATATATATATATATATATATATATGAAAAAAGCTCATAAAGTGCACGTGAGTCAAAGTTATGCAGATACACCCACAAAGGAAAAGTGAAAAACGATTCCGAGCGCTTTCGTCTTTATTTTTAAAGACCTTTTCAAGTAATGAACAGGAGGCTGACATACATTGCCTTAAATAGTAAAAGAGGGGATTAGACTTCCCACCGCCGATAAGGTTATCGTTATCGATTTATCGGTTATCGTGATACATTTTTTCGTTATCGCGCCCACCTATACTCTGAACCTTAATTAGGGGGTACAAAATCCTGAAACAACTTTATTTGAGATTTTATGTATGTAGTGATAATGAGGTCTAGCGTGAACAAACCAGAGCTAAGATTGAAATTTGAGAACGCGTTAATGGAGATACATTCTAATATATTTCTCGAAATATAATTACAGCATTTTATGACTTGTTTGGCACTATTCCAGTTAATGTTATGGTTAAGATTGTACATATGTAATAAAAGCGCAGATTGTTTACTGTGATTACGTACATTGGCTTGATGTTGCTTAACCCGGACATCTAGTTTTTTGCCGGTTTGTCCATAATAACATTTTTGGCAGTTGTTGCAGCTTATCGAACAAACAATGCTAGGTCGGGAAGGGAGTGAATTTTTGACAAGCATGCGATAAATTGTAGTATCGTACTTAAAAATAACATTTATGTTCAGAGGCCTAAGTAAACGAGATAATTTAATGAAAATATGGTTATAGGGTAAAACTAATAAGTATTTGGCCTGAAACTTAGGGATATTAACATTAGTTTGATAATAGGAACGCTTAACGGACTTATAACAATTGTCGAAAAGGTACAAAGGGTAGCACAAATTTATCCCTATTTTATATATTCTATCGACTTCTTTGCCTAGGTATTCTGGTGAGACAATTCTAAGGGCATGCAAAAACATAGAGGAGAAAAAACTTTGTTTGATGTTATTATGGTGGTTAGAATAAAAGTGTATAAAAAAGTCTATGGCTGTGGGTTTTCTATATATTTCATATTTGAAACAACGGTTTTCCGATGAATTAGAATATCTAGGAAAGGGAGTGTGCGATCTTTTTCAACTTCTAAAGAAAATTTAATCGAGGGCACTAAGGTGTTAATTTTAGTAAGAAATGTATTAATATTTAAATTATTAGGCCAAAGTCAAAGGATGTCATCAACAATCGCATCCAGGCTATAGGGGTTTCATTAATTTAGAGAAGTATTCTAGATTCCAAGAATTCCATGTATAGGTTGGCGAGGACAAGGGACAAACCATTCCCTATTGCAATTCCAAAGATTTGGCG
The DNA here is from genome assembly GCA_963969495.1 of Ceratothoa steindachneri. NCBI lineage: Eukaryota > Metazoa > Arthropoda > Malacostraca > Isopoda > Cymothoidae > Ceratothoa > Ceratothoa steindachneri. The sequence continues at coordinate 151,239,074 of OZ018319.1, forward strand.
ATAAAATTTTCCATTAAAGGTAAATTTGCAATTGTTGATGCAAAGAGCAATGAGTTTAAAGAGGATAGAAGCGGGTATAGGGAGAGCAACTGTGTTGAGATGTTCTTCAAGGAAATTTAAGAGATCGGGTACGAGAACTTTAGTAAAGAGGGAACAAACATGGAAACTACCCAGGCTAAAGTTATTAGGCTAGGGAAGCTCATTGAGTTTACTAATGAGGTGCATATTATTGATAATATGTGAATTGGAAATGGTCCCAACCAAAGGGCTTGTAGAGAGGCTAACCATTTTGATAGGGTATATGAAACACACCCAACAAAGCTAATGATGGAGCATATTGGGTTATCTGGTTTGGGGGTTTTAATAACACCATAAAGGTAGGGAATGGAAGCATTTGAAGATTTAAATTTTCTAATGAGGTCAGGGGATCCTTTAAGTAGATAGCGAACAGTTTAGTGAAATTCTCTGTTTACCTGGTCATTAGGATTTCTTCTGAGGGTCTCATAGGTGGAGGTATCCGAAAGTAAGATATTCATCTTATCTAAATATAAGGATTTGTCATTTAGTACAACGGCGGCAGATTTATCGGCCTTACAAACACAAATGTTCGTATTATTAATAAGGGAACTTATCGCTTTTTGAAACCTAACAAGATAATTATTGCTCACATAGCTTAAGCAATTAAAAACATAACCTTTAGCAATGGAAATATTATTACGACGCACGTCACTAAATTTTTCTAACTGGGCAAATGGGTTGGCAATTTTAACACCATTTGGAGGGATGGGAGAGAAAATTTTAGCCCCAAAACTAATGCGTTGTACGTATCAGCATCAAAATCTTGAGTCGAAAGGTTAATAACATGGTTAAGGGAGCTATATTTTGTCCATTCACTGTTTGCAATGAGACTTTGTAACTTAGTGGTGTGTCTATTTTTCTCATTTAGGCAGCTTATCCTTAGCTTGTAAAAAATTATATATATATATATATATATATATATATATATATATATATATATATATATATATATATATATATATATATATATATCGAGGAATAGGGACACCTCCCCAGACAATACGTCTATATATACATATATGTATCTATTGGTTGGGAAGAAAGAGATTTAAAGCCACGAGAATATGTATATATACAGTTATATACACATATATCCTCTAATGTACGTACAAGTACGTTCACCTCGTAAAATTAATCCGTTGATTACGAGGTATAAGAGTGCGATTTTAATACAGGGGCCGATAGCGTTTAATGAGTTTACAAAGTTGCAGTTCAAGGATATATTTAAAGAGAGAAAACCAAAAATATAATTTTAATAAGTCAATAGTTAACATATATATACATACTGGAAATATAGGAAATGCAAATTAAGATAATACTGACAGAATATAGATAATTGACAATCAGCTGCCTTTGATAGAGTAAATCATAATGGCTTGCTGAAGAGGCTAAGAGATATTGGTGTTGGTGGACAGATTTTATCTATTTTAGAGAAATTCCTGGTGGGTCGCACCCACAGGGTTTGTGTTGATGCCAATTTTAGTGACTGGCATCCTGTCCACTCGGGCGTTCCACAGGGCAGTGTTCTTGGACATCTGCTTTTCAATATTTACACTGCTGACCTCTTTAGTATCACAAAAAATATTGTGTATGGTTATGCAGACGATGTAACTCTGCTCACGACTATTGACTCCCCTCACTCTCGCAGCATTGCATCTAATTTCCTCATTGAAGATCTTCTATGCATTACTATATGGTGCCATACATGGAACATGAAGCTTAACATCGCTAAATCTAAATGTATGTAAATCTCACGATCTCGTAGCCCTTTTCCTCAACATGAACCTCTCGATGTTGATGGTTTATTGGATTCCAAATTAACTTTTGAGTGTAACATCAGATCTCTTGTGACTACTGCTTCGCAGAAATTATAAATCATGAGAATGGCCTATGCCACCTTCAATGATGCTTCCGAGTCCGCCACTTGCTTCTGAAGCTTCATTCTTCCAGCTTTGGAATATTGTGCCCCTGTCTGGTCGTCTGCTGCTACCTCACACTTGCTTCTTATTGACAGAGTCTCTTATACTGCCAGCTTTCTTTGTGACGGTAATGCCCAATGGAACCTTTCACGTCGCTGGAGTATCAGCAATGTGTGCATGCTCTATAAGATACAATCCAATCCGCATCACTCACTGTATATTTCACTGCCAAATCGCTTTGTATCAAGGAGAAACACTCGTCAGGCTTTGGCCCAGCATCCTCTTTGTTTTCAGTCTATCAGATGCCATACTAGCCAGTTTCAGCGTTGCTTTCTGCCAAGTGTTGTTCATCTTTGGAATTATTTGGACCAGGAGACTTGTGCATCGAATAGTGTAGATGTATTCAAAAAGAAAGCTAATGAGATCTTGTGTTCATCCTCCTCCTGTTATTTTGTTATTTGTTATGTTTTTTTCATGTTTGAATATTCTATAAACAGTATATCTTGTTTTGTTTGAATGTTGCTATATACTGTTTAACAAATTTTTATTTAATTTTATTATTCAATTTAATTTAACTGAATCCATAGATGCCTGGAAGTTTTTCTTTACCTATCTTTTCTCAGTTTGTTCTTCTATCCCACTTCCTTTTCTTCTTACCATCGTTTCTTCTTCGACGTTGCAGGTGTGCGGGGATTGCTAATTTCAATCTATAGTGCTTGCACTCTTCCCGTTTTACCTGTCTCATCTTGTGTAATAATAATCATAATAATCGGGTAACGTTAATTACTTGTTAATTAACTTTTAAATGGGATACTATAAATCAGTTATACAGAAAGAATATTTAAAAGTCGGAAAGTGAGTCGATTAACGGGAGATACAATCAAGGGTCGTTTTACCTTAAAGGGAGGCACACCCAGGAAGGGAAACCCTCTAGCGAGTCGGCGCGCGGGATTGGAGACGGAAAATGGTCGTGATTCTCGGCCAAATATCCTGATGGTGACGAGAATGAAGGCGGGGAACCAGCAGACGAGTTCACGATCCCCCTTAAAGACGGATGATGGCACCTCTGCTCCAGAGAGTGCAACCTCTAAAAATCGAGACTCTGACGCGGCTCGACGCGAAATCTCACACGGGAAACTGGAGATCCTTGAAGGGGAGTTCCAGATGAGACGAGAGGAATCCCAGCCAGTCCTTCTGGGACGAAACGATTTGAGACTTGCTCTGAAACAGAGTAAGCCTTCACAAAAGAAATGGATCTGCTTGGTGAGATCCAACCGCGATGATATACGCGAATACCAAGGACTTGGAGAAACAGACACACAATCTGCCGATCTTTAGTGCTCAATCGCTGGAAGGCACCGAAGTATGGGTGAAGGCTTCTGGCGCCTAGAGGGATTAGTTTATGCGCCCGAAACTGGTCTTCATGGTCTCCAACGATGTGGGTGGGAAACTTCGGCTAGTAGTTTCCTGACTACGGAGATTAGCGTTTCATCGGCGAGGTAAAAGCTTTTACCCCCAACTTAACTAACTACACCTGTGAGGCGCTGATAGATATTCAAGTTCTTTCTTCTTTTATTTTTCTCTTTGGATACAGAGCTTACTCCACGTGGAGTTATACTTAGGAGACATAGTGGAGGAAGGAATTCAAGTATTCTTCTTGGCTGCCTTTCCCTTACACAGAATAAGTGAGAGCACGCGAGTTTTTGGTCAGCAGACCTTGTTAAATGGTAAATGTCTCTAACAATGTTCTTAGTATACGTTAATTATGCATCCGACGGTTCTTATTTTATCGAGAATATTTAATTTATTAAATTTACCCACTGCATTATACAAGAGTTAGTATCTCCCTCTTGCTATCTCTCTTCCTCTCTCTCTCTCCTTTTATCTTTCTTCCTTCTATTAAGCAGCGAGGTGCCATTTGACTGTCTCTCGGCTGATGGGACTCCGAGGTACAAAAAAAGAAGACTATAGTAAAGTGGGCAAATACCAATGAGTATTCGAATAAGATCCTGGAGCTAAGTAGAGTGGTTAAGTTAAGAGACAGTGAGTCTTCAATAGCGGCCCTTCAAAGCCCTCTTATCAAGTTTTCCAAGTGAGGGTGAGCTAGTATGTGGAGATTCGAGCAAGGAACATATTTCGACCCCCAAATGAGGTTAACTAAAGTACCCCCTCTAATAATTACGAGGAAGATGCGGTTATTCAAATCTCCTTGTTTGCGGATGACAATGTAACAAGTGGGTGCTAAGAATCGGAGGAAAAGGAGGAAAGGATAAAACCCATCCACATATTTCGAGTCTTTGCCGGTCAGAAGAGCGGCAAAAGATGATGCACCTGGAGAAGGGCGAAGCAATGCGAAGAGGTTACAGGAACCTCGACTCCGACTGAACAATGAGAGGAAAGTGTTTGGTTTTGCTTCCTCACACCAGGAGATATTTGTGGTCCTTCTCCTTAAAAATATCACCCATCTTTCCCTCTATACCCTCCCTCTAACACTTTTTTCTCACAATACCTATGCATTCCTTTCCTCTCTTCCATTCAACAGTCCAAATCACCACCCTCCTCCTGGCCCATGCCCCTCCCTATCCCCTCTATCTCTCGCTTCCTCATCACCTCACGATCATCTCCTTCCTATCCCTCTCCAACTCCCGCTCCCTCTGCCTCGCTTTCTGAACCTCACACGAACACACACACACACACACTCTCGGTCTGTCTTTCAATCACTTGACCTTTCTACAACCGTACCTTCTCTCACCTTCTCTCCTACACCCCCACTCTTTATCTTCAACCCCCTTCTCTCTCACGAATTCTATTGCCCTTTTAATCTACCTAATGATCCATCTGTCTCCCCCTCCCCCTCTCCATCTCCAGCTCTTCATCTTCCTACCCTTATTTCCCTTTCTCTCTCCTCTCCCATATCTCCCCATCTCTCTTTCCCCTCTATTTATTTCCCTCTTGCTCCCTCTCTATCTACCCTACTCTCAGCCATTTTATCCCCCTATCTCTCCTCCCTCTCTCTCTCGTCAAGTAGAGAGAGAGGTGACGCCCTCTTGTCGCGAGAAGAGAGCTTGTGTGTACCTTTGACTTTTCGAGTTATGTCGGCGGGGGTACCTCTTCTGGGTACCTCTGGTATAGCTTCCATTGTCGATTTGGTCGGAAACGAGGTTCCAGACTAAGTGCGTCATTCCTTCCTTTTTCTACTCTATCCTTCTCCTTTTTTACTTTTATCCTATCTCTCCCACGTATACAAAAAAAAGAAAAAAAGCCTACTCCTATCGTGTCACTCTTTCCCTATTTCCCTTCTATCTACATATAAGGACCTGGCAGCTACCTCACGCGTCCAAAGAGAGGCTTTGGAACCTCTATAAACAACGCCAATCGACGCTCACTGGTTCGAGAGACTAGGACTAGAGGTGTCCTAGGCGTTGGGGCACGATGAATGAAATGAGGGTAGTGTCCCGTTAACCCCTTCCCTGGCGCGTAATTATTGACCATTCCCAGTGACCGTTGACGGGTGCTTCTGGTACCATCGGTCCGAGGTGACAGCTCTTTGTTCCCAGGTTGGTTGCCAGGCCAATAAAAAGCCTTGGGTCGAGTCTCTTGGTGTGGCGGGATATCCATTAAACGCTGCTCCGAGATCTTGGCCGTCGTGAAGGGAGCTAGTAGGAGCTTAGTACGGGGCGTGCTTCGTTGTTCACCTGGTGAGAAATCGATGGCCCCTTCGGGGACTGGCAGTGCTGCTTGGTTGGGAGCCACGGCACGCCGAGGTTTGACGACTCGGTCGGACGAACAGCAGCACATGGAGTGTGCCTTTTGAAAGATCGGAAAAGTCTCGAAAGGATAGGCGGGAGCGACTCACGAGGGGAGAACTAACCAACCCCCCTTTTTTATCATTGATTGGTCACGAGTTTTCAGAGAAAGAGAAAGCCCTCAAAATGTCAAGCAAAAAAGGACCCGTTCGTCTAAAACTTAACTGTGCAACATGCCAGTTAGAAAAGTGGTGCGTTGACTTTTCCGGAGGGGTGTTATTCAAAATGCCACCCGGCCAGTTCCTGCACCAACTGTATTCTAAACGGCCAAATCAAGGAGCTAAAAAAAACATGCAGAGCTTCTGAGGAAAGGTCGAGGAACGGGAGGAGAAAATAAACAGCCTGGAATTAGAACACGCCGTACTGATTCGTAGGCTAGAGGTCACGATAGCAGAGCTAACGTCAACCTCTGTAGTAAACACTGCATCTGCAGTATTACCTCCAGAGCTAGGTCCGTGTGCTACGAACAAACCCTCAAAGGAAAAGAAAAAGAAGGAAAAGAAACAGGAAGAAGAGAAAGTTGAAACAGAAGATAAAGTAGAAGCAGAAGAAGAGAAAGTTGAAGCAGAAGATAAAGTAGAAGCAGAAGAAGAAAAGATAAAAACAGAAGAGTATATAACAAAGGAAGATAGGGGGGAAAATGAATAAGAAAAAAAAGAACAAGAAAAATAAGATGGAGAAGAAAGAGGAAACCGAGAGTTCGCTTCCGGAAGGAAAACCTCAAACCTTTGCATGGAAATGTCCAAGGGTTACCCTTGTGGGCGATTCCCAAGCACGAGGTTTGCAGCCCCTGTAGCGGCCCGCCTTCGCACTACTGTGAAGGTATGCTTCCAGCCAGGACAGGGAAACCACCACATCAGGGTAGAGGCTGAGAAATCTCTGATCTCCGAGAATTCAGTCTTTTCCCTGATGGTGAGTGGGAATGACCTCTACCTCCGAGGAGGCAAAATAGGCCCTAGCGAGAAAATTCTCAGCACGGTCATGGGAGCCATGGACGACTGCGGATTGAGAACTCGCAGACGGGTCGTTGTAGGGATGCTCCCCAAAAGAGGTCCTAGCCGGACAGCTTACTCAAGGAACGTGACCTTGAACCAGCGCCTGTCAGACCTCTGTACGGCGGAGAGGGTCTTCTTTCTGGACCCTTACCACACCTTTTACGGTTGAAACGACCTCTACAAAAGGGACGGAGTGCACCTTTCATTCAAGGGAAAGGCTATACTCTGTAACCAGATCCAGAATGTCGTAGAGCAGACGCAGATGAGCGTCCGACCCAGAGTGAAGGCAGAGGTAAGACAGTATGCCCGTGTCACTCCTAGAACGACGTTCTTAGATGTGGAAAAGAGGGGTACTACCACACAAAAGAAGCCTGGAAACGGAAGAGCGTAGGGAGTCCTACAGTGGAGGACTCCCTAAAAGTTCTTCTGTTTAATGCAAGGTCAACCAGGGATAAGTTTCTTGAGCTCCGTGGCCTCGTAGCAACCGAGGAACCTGAGATGGTCGCCATAACGGAGTCGTGGATAAAAACCTCAAGCCGAGATTTTGAAGGTGAATTCACGATCCCAGGTTACCAGCTCTTCCTGAAAGATAGGCCAGACAGAGAGGGTGGTGGTGTGATGTTGTATGTCAAAGATACTCTCAACTCGACGGATTGCAACATCGTATCCGACCATGAACTACCAGGTGTTGACCTAGAGATAGGTCCTGCCAAATACAGGACCCTGGTGCTTTATAGACCTCCTGAACAACTCGCTGGAAAGGACAGAGATCTGTACCAGCTACTAGGAGAACTTGTCGAAGACAGAGTGTGTATAGTCATGGGTTATTTCAACACACAAGTTGACTGGGAAACCAGAGAACCCTGTGGCGAGAACGCACTACTCCTGGAGTTCGCGAACAACGAGTTCCTCATTCAATGGGTGAGAGAGCCAACGAGAGGAGACAATATCCTCGACTTGGTTTTCACCTCTTAGGATGACTTTGTTGAGGCCCTTTTGTTGGCGAAGAGCTCGGTGGCAGTGACCACTGACTAATTAGATTTGTAGTCATAGTCAAAGGGCAACTACTGAGTTCTCAGAGATCTGAGATTTCTCAGCCTCGACCCTTATTTCTCTGTTCCAGGAAGGCAGCTTACCTTCACACTGGTGCGAAGGCGGGCCGCTAGCAAGGGTTATAGATCCCGCGCTTGGGAGTCACCGATCACGATGACCCTCGCGCATTTGGGTTATGAGGACAGAGGCTTTTCTTTCCGGCGATAACAAGAACGATGGACAGACGGGGGCGAACCGAGGGTAGCGACGGAAACTCCGCGAGATTGTGTGAACTAAGCTAAGGTTCACTTCTTTCGACGACGCGTCTGATAAAGTGGAAATTCCTTACGGGGCCTGGGCTAAGTCACTTCAAGCGTGCCCGTATAAAATATCAGATGCAGGCCTCAAGAAAGTAGTATCATCCATCCCCTTGAACGCGACGCGTAAACTCTGGATTCAGTTCTCGCATCCCTCGAGTCCGAAACGCAAGAATTCTCTCCAGATTAACGATAGTCTAGCGACAACTTACTATTATTCTGGTATCGGCTCCATCCCCGTCCGGTGTAATACCCCCTCGATCCATACCCTCGACGTTAAATGTGGCGATTGCGATTCCCACTTTGCAATATCTCTCTCTTCAACTACTTCCCAAAGCATACCGCTAAAAGTAGACTCCGCGAGTGACTCAATCGTGAATCCAGTTTCCCGTGTTATTTGAATTGTTTGTTAGTTTGTTGGTTCGCCCAACTGCCTCACGAATGTCCTTTTAACATCCCCGAGTCCAGCTGACCTTGAAATTGTAACTTTGCCTATCCATTCTATTATTTGTAAATTATCTGTATAATAGTAAAGCTTATTTTTGTTTCGCCAGTTTCTATGCCCAGAACCTCTAAGAAGTTATATTAATTTTGTCAACCGAACTGTTACTTAATTTATTAATATCGACGCAATCCGAGGTTTTAAATTTCCCCCAAAATTTATCGCGCTCCCTCTGCCTCGACCAAGGCGAGTGAAGATCAAGGATCTGACCTTGACCTACGACAGTTAAATTCCCCTCCAACCAAATCTCCAAAAGAACAAACCCATAGATAGGGGCTTTGAGAGCGTAGCCTTGAGAGTAAAACGGGAATCTTCTAATATGCCAACGAACGGGTCAAGATTGACTGATGAACAGAAAGTTAATCGTTGTCCACGCGGTTGATTGATAGGAAAAAGGTTGACCGATGGACACAAGATTGCGCGAAAGTCACAAGATTGACCATTGGACACCTGCTTCGTCATTGTAGATTTATAACTTTTTCTCTATAAAGAACTCTTTGGTCAATCTGGCCGACAATGCCAAGACGGCAAACCTCAAGGCAAACTCCATTCCTGAACAAGGGGGGAGCTCTAGTTCCGGGCTATGGTATTTAGATATGAGCATCCTTTAGGGTTGATATTTCAAGTTGTTTGCCATCGCGCCCCGACTAGCCCCGTCTACCTATTCTTCAATGTATTCCCGTTTCAAATTATATTATGTATCGACGGTATCAAGTCTTATTGTCTCGACGATATCAATTCATATTATATCTCGACGGTATCAAGTCATATTGCTTCGACGGTATCAAAACATATTATGTCGTTTCCGAATCTGACACACTCGAGCGACGAGGCGCCACCTGATCAAGCGCATACTTGAACCCCTCTTTAGAGACTGTTTGGCAACCAAGGTTGCACGTCACTTTGGCGTGTGAATGCCTTTTGCGCTTTCATGAAGTTTCTGTCCTGTGCCAAAAGATTTGTTTTTCCTTTCATTATTCCATCTTACCTTTTTCTTTCTCTTTGCTTAACGCCTCATTTGTTCTCCTCATTCTTTGAAGGAGATATGTACCTTGCAAATATCTTCACTTCTTTCACCACCTTTGAGGAACCTTTTACCAAAACTTTCAGGTAAAGATGCCTCCGTTAGTTACATACCTTTCCCCGTGTAGTCCAAAAGTTCAGTTGTGGGGTATACATTTAGATTAGTTAAAACTGTAGATTGCAATGTAGTCCCAAAAGAAATTTCTGCAGTCAACTTTCATTTAATAATATTTGGGTCTCGTCAATTAATCTAATCACCTTCTGCCGGATGTTTTCCAAATTTAGGGGGCTTAGCTGTGAACCAAATGACAAAAAACTGCTGTTCGTTTCAATCCCAACATGCCCATTTGACCTTTTATTTACCGATATCCTTCCACTTGCAAGGAAGAACCTTAATACACTTCGTATTGCAGCCTGCCAAACAACCTCTAACCAAAATTTACAGCATTAAACCCTCCTTAGCTAGTTGACCTCATCTTGGCTCCTTTACCGACATAAGTTTTCCGCACTGACCCTATTCAACCTCTGTTATACCAGACTAGACCACAGACACATTATTTCCTCCTATTCTTTCCTACGGGTACCTCCTGCCCTACCAGGGTCACTGTGTCCAAGTCTTCGACGAGTGACCCCTGCATTCGATCCACTGTCGCCACCTCTTTGCGTTTCTTTCTTCTTGCCCTAAACTATAGACCCTGATTTACCGTAAGTTATATTTCCTCCTTTCCTTCTGTCACAATTCTTTTCTTGTGAATACAGTTGCAGTCGTGTTCTCCTCCTTAGCTTCCGCCCCAATTTACCTACCTCTTGATACCAAGTGTGCTGAGTGTGACGCACTTGACGACTCAATCAATGGTCATTCTCGTATCGAATAAACCCTAAAAACGAAACAAGGTATCTCTCCAAGAAAGTCTTAGAGTGTCATAATTAAAGCAGTGAACTTTAGAGGAGTAGGCTTAACAAGAGGCAACCAGGTGCCTTTTAGACGGAGGAGGCGCGTCAATCTCCAGAAATTCTCAAACCTCCACAATCAAAATACCCTTGCGAGGGGTGGGCCTGGGAAAGCAATCAATCCTTCAGATGCTAGCTGTAGAATAATTGTCCATGTTATACCTAACATTCTCTTTGGAGTAATGGGTGCGGCACTCCTTGATAGTCTCGATAAAGGGAGAAAGATTGGTTTAGGCTCGCTAACAAAACAAACGAGTAAATGGGTCAAATATTTGATGCAAATATTTATTGGGAACGCAGCCATTGATAGCATGAGATGATTAAACGAAACACCAAAATGCTTTTCAAATTATTTCCAAAATTTGTAGTAATCTAAACTTTTCATTTGGGGATTTTGAAGGGAGGGGGGCAATGAATTATCATACAAAGTATCACACAAGATTTGGTTTTAAATTCACGTCTTTATTAGATTCCTGAATTCGTCAAGACCCTTGTTGATTAAATATTGCGTCAAGAACATCACTGGATATAAAAAGGTACCAACCATTTAATTTTATTTAAGCGTTTATGCATCCCAATCCAACGCTAGGATGGGGTTGTCGTAAGGGTGGTGATATGTTAAACGAGGATCGTACCCAGGTGATTAGTATATTTCAGCGTTGGCCTTTTATTCTAGGTAATTCCTCCATGTGTGCTTTCTGGCCGTTTGGCTGAATGCAAAAACAAGCGACCGTGACGGATGTAAGGTCGATTTGATATGAAGATGGGACTGAAGGATTCTTCCTCAGGTAAGGCTGCAATTGAATGAGAGCCTGGCATTAAACCAGGTTTCTGAAGCCCGTATGTCCCTCACAAAGGCACCGAGTTTCTAAGATACTCTGAGGGATGGATCCTTTTCCCAAATCCCTTCGGTAAATAAGCGATGGGCATTTGCTCAGGACAATTCTATCTTCAAATATTTGCCCCAATTTGGGTAAATGATTGCAACGCAGCGGGGGAAAGGTGGTGTTCTTGAGGTGCCAGTGCGCTGGGGACAAAGAGAAGGGGGGTTCATGGACACTTTTTCGCCGTTGGAATCAAATATTTCGGCTTCCGGTTCGTACTCTGATAAGGCAGTTTTGGGAAATTGATGGTTGTCTTTCTGGTTTGAGTCGGAGAAGAAATAACTTAGAGTTCCTCGACTAATAAAAAGGCAGAATATAAAAATCACACAGCGTGTCGTTCCCCAAAGCCTTAAAGCCATCTTTACCCAACTTCTCTAAAGAAGTGATAGCAAACGGCAAAGTGACAACATGTTTTCTGCCAGAAAGCTAAGGGAATAGTAACGTTACCTTCCCTAGTTTTTTCTTTATATACAAATCGCTAATAAAAAGATTCTAGGTATAATATAGTGTATAATTGGATTACCAATTATTATAATATTTATTCCAAATCAACGTAAGTATAATAAATTAATGGTTTGACCAATCAATGTAAATTCATCCGCTGTGATACTCTACCCTTTCATTAGTCTCGTAGAATAGGCTCTCGACGATATATCATATATAACTATTCGTTGAGGGAATTATTCTAATATTTCGAGTGCGTGGTAATCTGATTGACCGAGGTTAGTGAAAAAGGGGGAAGGCCTGGAGCGGCTAAATTATCTTCAATATGCTTTAGAAGTGAAACGGGGCACAAGGATAAATAATGTGGCTACCATTAATAAAATAGAGTTTTATTAATTAAACTATCAACAACACACCAAAAAAATGTTTACATAAAAGGAGAATGAAAAGGGTCGTGGGAATATCTGACTAATCCGAGGATTAAGGTTTTGAGAGATTTAAAAAAGGTAAACAAATAAAAATTAAAGGGGGGGGGGATGGTTTGCTAAACCATTTAAAGCACAGCGTTGCGTTGACAGAAGGTTAAATGATTAAAGGTAATGCTCAGCTTACGTAATTACAAAGTTGTTGTGCAGAGGAAGACGATGCAAAGGAATCTTGGGTCCACTGGCGATTTCCAGCAGAAGGGTTCTTCGGGGAGGTTGTCCTTAACGAAGGGGAAGGACTGTCTTCAGAGAGTGAAAGCGAAGTGGGGTTCGTAAGTACGAGCGATCTTTGTGACAGCAAATCGGAGATGTTCTAGATGAACAATGGAGGTTAATGTTGAAACCAAGCGTTCTCTTGAAGAACTTTAAAAAGGGGGGAATTAAATTATCCAGACGCGATGTCTTGGAAACGAGAACCGTTTCTTGACAAACGGGCTTGAAGAACAATGGCTGTTCTACCGTTGTTCTCTTTCTGAACAACAGAGGGGAGGGGGGAAGTAAGAACCGTCTCTTGTCAAACGGGCTCAAAGAACAATGGCTGTTCTAACGTTGTTTTCTTTCTGAACAACAGGGGGGGCCTTGTTGACTTGGCGTCTCAAAGGCACGAACCTTGGCACTTAAGGGATATTGTCCTCTTCTGTACAATAAGGGGGTTTTCGAGGTAGAGAATTCCTAGGTGCACAAGGAAGACCGGATCGGCGTGATGCCTCGTGAAGATAATCGGGATCTGCTTCAATTGGGAAAAGCTATTGTATAAATACCCGGAGCCATCTCCATGGCGTAGGGGATAATTGAGTGGGGGACTTCGGGGGAATGCCCCGGTCGTGCCTGGGAAAATACCTTATCTGCCCATAAGCCTAATTCAATCTTGGCGAGATCAACGTATAGAGGCGAAACGGGGGAGTGAACCTCCTCGATTAAACATTGGCTATGATGGGAGATAACGCGCTTCTACTTCCTCTCGCAGGCAGGATGCACGTGGCTAAGCATGGTTAAAATGTGATAGAGGCTGAATTAAAGCGGCCTCAGACCGTTCTATCACAATTAGATTAATTAATAGTTATGAATGCTTCATGGAAATACGTAAACAAACATAGTGTCTAATGACAAACTACCAACATCTTCCATAATTTGATAAGAATTTATGTTAGGATTACAGCTCCAGTTTTACATTAATCGCGAGCTTAGGAAGCAAATTTAAAACATGGAAAGCAAATTCCATCATTTGAATAAATGTTCCGGATTTATTTTTCTGGAATTAAATATATTTTGGGGAGGCTATTGACTTGGATGACATCTGATAGGACAATTTAGCTTTTGTCTCATGTTGAATTATGTTATGTTAAGTGTGCCTATGAGCATATGGGTTTATGATATTAAACAGAAAAACAAACGAACAAACTTTTCTGGAAGAAGAGTAAGAGAAAAAACAAACAAAATCTCCACTCGTGAATTTTTTGGTCGGAAAAAGGAATAGATGTAAACATGGGGAACATTTTTACTGAACTTAAATGAGAACAAGGAACAAACAGAGGAACCAAAGAGGTGATAAATAAAAAGGGAGCAAGTAAAGATAATCTCTCTCAGCGGCCACTGGCAAAGACAATCCATCCCAAAAATTACCGAGTAAGAAAAATGCCATCACATAAGGCAAAAGGTTAAACGAAAGGCTTTTATTTCAAAAGAGAATTTCATGGAACAGTATATGAAATTTAATTGAAATATATTGAATTAAGATAAACCAAGAATGGGGTAAACTTACAAAAAAGAAACGTCATTAGCTAGCGATTGCTTCGCAAAAGTGACAGCAAACGTATTTGCGCTTTTCAAGAGAAATTTCTGAGTGAGTTTAAAAAAGCTCTCTTGCATCCAATCATTCATTTAATTCACAGTTTATCAGGTTATTTGTTTTATAATAAATACATTTAGTTAGTTAAATAGTCATCTCTCGGTGTAGCTTATCTTTACTAGCTTATTTACAGGTCTGTGGATATTTATGAATCCACTAAAAGTTGGACAACGAACAGATATGTATCCAAGAACAATATATATATATATATATATATATATATATATATATATATATATATATATATATATATATATATATATATATATATATATATATATATATATATATATATATATATATATATATATATATATATATATATATATATATATATATATATATATATATATATATATATATATATATATATATATATATATATATATATATTGGTTGTACCACGTAGGGAAAAAGAACGTTGATTGGAGCTAGAACTTTCGTTATCTTAATAACATTTTCAAACTCACAATGGCTTATGAAATAGAGAGACGGTGTATTTATACAAAGCAATGTTTTTCCTATAAAATCATATGGTCAGGTTTTTTTATGGCCTCTGATAAGTTTGAATAAATGAACAATAACGTTCTAGTCAATGCGATTAGGTAAGGATAATAATAAGGTTCCTTAATTCTCTAGAGAAGTCTCCTGGAGTTCCTCAACCCTCTTCAGGAGCGTTACATATACGACAAGGCAACGATCCACTTCCCCTAAAAAGGAAATTTAAAGAATCCTTTTGTAAAAGCTAACGCTTAACTTCAAAGGAAAACGAAGAAAAATAGAAAGGGCGAAGATCCACGGCTAAAGTTTACGTTTTCTCCGTTTTCCTTTGAAGTTAAAAGTTAGCTTTTACAAAAGGATTCTTTAAATTTCCTTTTTAGGGAAAATGGATCGTTGCCTTGTCGTATATGTAACGCTCCTGAAGAGGGTTGAGGAACTCCAGGAGCTTCTTCAGAGGATTACAGAACCTTCTTATTACCCTAACTTAACCGCATATATATATATATATATATATATATATATATATATATATATATATATATATATATATATATATATATATATATATATATATATATATATATATATATATATATATATATATATATATATATATATATATATATATATATATATATATATATATATATATATATATATATATATATATATATACACTCCTCATACTTCATGAAAGCGTAATGAGTAGGATAGCAAGCGAACTCACCAAGTAACCAGAAAAACACCCGGCTTAAATAACATTCCAAACTATTACTTAGCTAAGGATACTTTGCGATATAGAGGGTGGGGAGAGTATTCGTTCGCAGTTTCTCGGTATTTTCCTTCTTAAAAAAATATTGCCATTTTTGCATTCATTTTGTAGAATAATTGACCTATCGAATATTCTGAACCCTCAAATTTGTGGAAGAGGCAGGGAGAACAAGCAAGAAAATCTTTTGACTTCATAAACGTCAGCAGGAGGATAGTGGAAAAGGTAAAACTGGTGGGAGAAGATTCAGGACTCGAATATGAGGCGACAACACAAAGGAAAACCCATGTTTGACGATCTGAGGACATCAGGAAGACGGAATTTGTCACTTAAATCAAGGAAATCATTAACAATGACCCAAGAATTTCTATGCCTGCCATTGCAAGGGAAAAATGTGTGGATAAAAAGCTTATCAGGATGTTGCTGTATAAGGACATTCGCTACTTTATATACAAGATGAGGATAGGAGAAATTCTGTCCAAAGCGATACAGAAAAAGCGACTCAAGCACACCAAGAAGCTGATCGCCATCTTGATAGAGCCGTTGGAGGTAGACATGCGTTAATTTTTCTCCGACGAAAGGAATTTATGATAAGACCAGAATATCAACTCCAAGAACAACAGGTGGGTCACTATCTCACCCAAGGACTTTCCCAGAGTCATTCAGATGAATTTTTCAGCGATAATTATGGTCTTCCGTGTCATCAGCAGTTGATCTCATGCTGAACACCCACGGCTACATCCGTTTTCTGAGCGGGGTGGTGGAGACTTGGATCGACCTTAAAGCTGCACGGAGGCCTTACGTGTGGCAGCAAGACTTTAGACCCTTCCATGCCAGCAGAAAGACCCAGGCCTGGCTTTCGGAGGATTTCTTTGATCCCATATTACCTGACATTTAGCCTCTCAACTCGCTTGACTTCCATCTAATAGACCTTTTTGTGTGAAGCGTGGTGGAATGAGAAATCAACAAATACAGCTGTAACATGAAAGACCAGCTGAGGGCCAGGATTACCAGGGCCTTTAATGGACTAAAACGAGAAATAGTGACGAAGGCCTGTTGCCGGTTCTATGTTCACTTGGAGAATTTCATCGAATCCATAGTTAGGTTTATCGAGTGAGATAGACAGAACATGTCATGAAAACAAACTGACCAAAATTTGTCAAATATATCTAAATAAACCCCCCTGTTTTTTTCCTGAAACAGTCAGCATGCGAACAAATACTGTACCCATGTATATAAAAACTCATGTCTTGGAAGTGCTGAAGCCTGCACATGATTAAATCAAGGATATGAATCACAGCGAATACTAATTTCAAAAAACAGGCAAAGCACTGTTTTATGGAAGTGTAACGAAGGATAGGACGCAAATTAACTACATCAGAAGAAAAACGCAACCCTTAAATATGGATGTAAATTATTGGAGAATAAATCGGTAGCAGACCAGAAAAAAACAGACAAAAAAAAACAAATAGCAAATGTGGATCTCGAGCCATGCTATTGTGAGCCAAATAAGAGAAAATAAGTGACGCACAGTTTTCCTAAATCAACAATATTAAATCCTATAAACAGTAGTGAACAGAAAAAAATCTAGAAATATTTCTAAAAATGGAGAGAAAATGGTTTCGCAATAGAGATTTGGGTAAGTTTAGAGGCACAAAATTTGGCACGTCTGCACGGATCCGGTATCACTCCGAATTAGATCAATTTACTTAATGTCTTAATATGATGGACTATCACAGATTTTCTGGTTATTTATTAGACCAACAACTCATGAGGACGGCACACATTCGTAGCCTTATTGTCTTTTGCTCCCTTTGTGGTGGAGCGAATGTGAGTGTGTGCGTGAAGGGCCATTCTCCCACCCCTTTCCCAATACCCTCTCCCTCCCTCTGTAAGAATTTGTGTATGAACGGAAATTTTTTTTTATAATATATAAATTGATTTTCGTGTTTTATATAAAATGTTTTTTTTCTTTTCCTCAGCCAAATGTTAAATATTTTTTTCGAAAGACCACTCTAGTAAATTTAATCGCCACCATTTGTAAGGAGTGGCAGAGACTGTAGTTATTGTAAGTCTTGCCAGGACAGAGAGAGCTTTGATAGCCTCAAGACGTGACCAGGTTGCAATATTGTACGAGCTTAGAGGCGCCATTTTTTTTTTTGTAAAACGCTTAAGACGCCAATACTTACCTGGGTAACAAGGGAGCCCTTTCCTTCTTTTTTTGGGGGGCCGCTTGTTTGCTTTAGGCCGCTTGTTTGCTTTAGGCCACTTGTTTGCTTTAGGCCGCTTGTTTGCTTTATGCATCTTGTTTGCTTCAAGCCACTTTTTGCTTTATTCCTCTTGTTTGCTTTATTCCTCTTGTTTGCTTTAGGTCTCTTGTTTGCTTTAGGTCTCTTGTTTGCTTTAGGCCTCTTGTTATTGACTTCTTTGTTTACTGTGGCAGGTATTTTTTTGTTGTTTGACTTTGCGGATCTTCCTTTTGAATATATAGTCTAATTAAATGTTGTTTTTTTTTGTATTAATCTTGATTGGTATTCATCAGATAATATTAATTGTGTATATAGGAAAATTAGCTATCTATATTTTGTGTGCATATTTACCCCATATTTTTTGTAAGTAAAGGACTGTAAATACAATCATTTGATTTCTCCCTCGATTTCTCACGTCTGAATTAATGTAGGAAGCGGGTTGGATCGATTGGAGTTAGAGTCTAGATTTTAGGCCCGCTACACCGTGCAATGGATATTTATTCTCTTAGTGTTTAACAAGCTGGGTACTGAAAAAACCTCTCCATTCTGTCATATCGTTCCATTTTCGAACGAAATTTGACTACGGGTGCGAGATTTACTTATCTGAATCCTAGCGCCAATTGCAAACGAAAGAGTCGATCCACCCTGCCGTCTTCAAGCTAGCGACTGGTGTTTTTCGCTCCTCCAATATAGAGATCCCCATTGCCGACACGGGGGCGATACCATTCGATCGATACATTGAAGTATGGAAGATGTGTTTGCACGCACGGGTTTGACGACTTCTGTCTCTAAAGACTTAGTTGGTCCGACGTAAATGTCTGCAACGCCTTTGTTGCCAGGGACGGCAATCATGCCCTAAAACATTTAGATTTAGTGTCAGGAAAATTCTTCAAGAGTTCAATATAGCTTTAGGATCGGTCTTGGCAACTGTTCTGCAAGAAGTGTATGTGTCGAGGATAAGTGAGAAGCCTATGGTGTAAATAATCTCAGCAACTGGCTGACGTAGAAGATATCATAAGCCCATGGTATACGTAAAGAAAACCTCTCAGCTCTTGATCCACGCAGAAGATACTTTCGGCTCACTCCTGATAGGCATAGAAAATACTATATAGTTCCTAACGGATATAAAAAATACCACTTAGCTCCTGCTTGACGGCGAAGATGTTCCCAGCTCCTGGTAGACCTAAAAGATACCCCCCAGTTTCTAGTGGAGAAGAAAATGCTTTCAGCTCCTCACAGACGCAGAAGAACTCCAGCTCATGGGGTCGTAGAAGATAATCTAAGCTACCAGTGGACGTACAATTAGAAGCTACCTTCATCTCCTGTTGGAATTAGAAGATTCTTTAAGCTTCTGGTATACATAGAAGATACCCATCAGCTTATGGTTGATCTAAAAGATAACCGGATTGCCTAGGGGACGAAGGAAATAGTATTATCTTTTGGTGCGGGCAGAAGATACCTTCAGGCCCTGTGGACATAGAAGATATTCTAAGGTCCTGTGGGGCGTAGAAAAAACTCTCAGCTCTCTATGAACGAGGTAGATAGTCTGAGTTCTTCACGTACGTCTAAGATACTCCCAGCTCCTGGTAGATATAGATAAAACTCTCAGCTCTTGTGAATGCAAAAGCTATTACCGAGATCTTAGTGAACGTAGAAGATGAGCTAAGATCCTGGTGGACGTAGAAGGTACTTTCAGATCCTGGTGGACGTAGAAGATACTTTCAGCTCGAGGTGCACGTAAAAGAGAATTTCTGGTCCTGCTTGACGAAAAAGATAGTCTCATCTCTTAGTAGACGAGACTTAGAAATTCATTGGTGGACGTGGAAGAAATACTCAGTTTTTAGTGGAGGGAAGAGATTTGTTAAGGTTGTGGAAGACGCAGAGGATGCTTTGATATCCTGGATGACATAGAAGATACTCATCAGGTTCTGTGTGAGGTATAAGGTACCCATAAAATCTCGGTAGATGTAGAAGATACTTTCGGTTCTTAGTGAAGGTATAAATTACTCTCAGCTCCTCATGTATTTAGAATATTCTGTCAGCACAGGGAGAAATGGTTTAGAAGATATCCCACAGTTCGTGGTAGAGGTAGAAAATACTACTCAGCTCCTGAAGAAGTAGAAGATACTCACATTTCCTTGTGGACGCACAAGCTACTCTCAACTCCTGCCTGAAGCAAAAATTACTTTCAACTTTTTTTACACGTAGAAGACACTCTCAGTTCCTGGAGTACGTAGTAGATACCCCTTAGCTTCTGGAGGGCGTAGAGGATACTCTCAGATCCTGGTGGAAGTAAATGATACTCTGAACTCTTTGTGGCCGTTGAAGTTACATTCGAATCCTTGTGGATTTAGAAAATGCTATCAGTTCCTGGTGTATGTGGAAGATACCCATCAGCTCCTTGTGTAGGCAAACATACGAGGGGCGGTCAATAAGTTTTGCGAATCGATAGGGCAAAACAGAGGAAGGGGGATGGCTGTTTGTGGGGATATTAGGATAAGTTATGACAAGTCAGGACCTGCAGCCGCACCAACCTGCCTCGTCTTTTTAAGAAGATACCCATCAGCTCCTTGTGTAGGCAAACATACGAGTGGCGGTCAATAAGTTTTGCGAATCGATAGGGCAAAACAGAGGAAGGGGGATGACTGTTTGTGGGGATATTAGGACAAGTTATGACAAGTCATGACCTGCAGCCGCACCCTCCTGCCTCGTCTTTTTAAGAAGCAGTAGCTGATCGCAGATCGTCAGTCACAAATTTTTCAACAATGGAGAAGGTTGAACACCGCGCAGTGATCAAATTTTTGACCAAGGAAGGCAAGAATGCAAACGAGATCTATGAACGCATGGTTGCAGTGTACACCGACACTGCCCCTTTCTATGCAAACATTGCTTGCTGGAATAGAGAGTTCCACCATGGTCGTGAATCCCTTGAAGATGACTTCCGTTCAGGACGCAAGTCAGACGTGACCAACGAGGACAATGTGGCCCGTGTGGAGAGGATGATCCTCGAAAATAGACGGGTGAAGGTCAAAGAAATCGAGCGAGAACTTGGAAAATCACATGGAAGTGTTATCAACATCACCCACGCAAATTTGGCCGTGACCAAGGTCTCTGCCCGTTGGTTCCCTAGAAACCTTACGAAACCTCACGCCCTATGATCGACTTCAACGTCAGGAAAGTTCGGAGGAGCTGCTGCTCCTGTACAACCAAGACCCGGCGGGATTCGAGTCACGCATAGTGACAGGTGATGGAACGTGGGTCCATCACTGGGATCCCGAGACCAAGCTCGAAAGAATGGCCTGGAAGAACAGGGGTTCTCCGACCCCATCAAGTTCCGGACCCAACCCTCAGCCCGGAAGAACATGGCCACCATCTTCCGGGATTCTGAGGGAATGTTGATGGTGGACTATGTGCCTCGTTGAAGGACCATTACAGGCCAATATTACGCTGAGGAACTGGCTGGGTTGAAGAAGTGCATCCGTTAGAAGCGGCGCGGTAAGTTAACATGCGGTGTCCTGCTCCTCCACGACTGGCCCCTGTCCACAAGGCCAGAGTTGCACAAACTGCCCTGCGCAAGTTTTGATTCGAGGAGCCTAACCATCCACCATGGAGTCCAGATCTGGCCCCTAGCAACTAGTTTTTATTCCGTCAGCTCAAGGCTGCACTGCGTAGACGCCGGTTTGGGGACGATAAAGATGTCCAGCTCGCCGTCCAGGAGTGGACTGAACAGCAGTCGGGAGATTTCTGGTTGTCGGGAATTCGAAGCCTCACGGACAAGTGGCGCAAGTGCATTGAAGTCGAGGGTAGTTATATTGAAAAATAATAAAACACTTTCCCTCATATGTCGTTTCCTTATATCCGAATTGCAAAACTTATTGACCGCCCCTCGTAACTTCCTCGATTTCAATGCACTTGCGCCACTGGCCCCTGAGGCTTCGAATTCCCGACAACCAGAAATCTCCCGACTGCTGTTCAATCCACTCCTGGACGCCGAGCTGGACATTTTCATCGTCCCCAAACCGGCGTCTACGCAGTGCAGCCTTGAGCTGACGGAATAAAAAGTAGTCGCTAGGGGCCAGATCTGGACTGTAGGGGATATGGTTGAGCTCCCTGAATCCGCACTCGCGCAGGGCAGCTTGTGCAACTCTGGACTTGTGGACAGGGGCCTCTTCCTGGAGGAGCAGGACACCGCGTGTCAATTTGCCGTGCCGCTTCTGATGGATGCACTTCTTCAACCGAACCAGTTCCTCGGCGTAACATTGGCCTGTGATGTTTCTTCCACGAGGCGCATAGTCCACCATAAACACTCCCTTAGAATCCCAGATGATGGCCATGATTTTCCCGGCTGAGGGTTGAGTCCGGAACTTGATGAGGGTCGGAGAGCCCCTGTGCTTGCAGGCCATGCTTTCGAGCTTGGTCTCGGGATCCCATTGATGGAACCACGTTTCATCACCTGTCACTATGCGTGACTCGAATCCCGCTGGGTCTTGGTTGTACAGGAGCAGCAGCTCCTCGTAACTTTGACGACGTTGAAGTCGATCATGGGGCGTGAGGTTTAGTGAGGTTTCTAGGGAACCAACGGGCAGAGACCTTGGTCATGGCCAAATTGCCGTGGATGATGTTGATAACACTTCCATGTGATTTTCCAAGTTCTCGCTCGACTTCTTCGACCTTCACCCGTCTATTTTCGAGGATCATCCTCTCCACACGGGCTACATTGTCCTCGTTGGTCACGTTTGATGGGCGTCCTGGACGGGGGTCATCTTCAAAGGACTTACGACCATGGCGGAACTTCCTATTTCAGCGAGCAATGGTTGCATAGGAAGGGGCGTGTCGGTGTACACTGCAACCATGCGTTCATAGATCTCTTTTGCATTCTTGCCTTCCTCGGTCAAAAATTTGATCACTGCGCGGTGTTCAACCTTCTTCATTGTTGAAAAATTTGTGACTGACGATCTGCGATCAGCTACTGCTTCTTAAATAGACGAGGCAGGAGCGTGCGGCTGCAGGTCATGACTTGTCATAACTTGTCCTAACACCCCAACAAACAGCCATCCCTCTTCCTCGGTTTTGCCCTACCGATTCGCAAAACTTATTGACTGCCCCTCTTATATTGAAAAATAATAAAACACTTTTCCTCATATCTCGTTTCCTTATATCCGAATTGCAAAACTTATTGACCGCCCCTCGTATCCTCTAGCTCTGATCAAATTAGAAGATATTCTCAGCTCTTAGTGAAGCTAGAAGATACCCTAGAGCTCCTGGTGGACGCAGAAGATACTTATCAGTCCTAGTTGAGATAGAATATATTTCCAGCTCCTGGTAGACGTATAAGTTACACCTCAGCTCCTTTTGGAAATATAAGATCTCCCTCAGCTTTTGATGGAATTATACAAGACTTTCAGCTCCTGGCTTACGTGTAATATATTCTACGCACCTGTTGGGCGTAGAAGATAGCCTAAGGCCCTGGTGGACAAAGAAGATACTCTAGGCTCCTGGTGGACGTAGAATATATCTTCTTGTGGACGGATAAAATACCTCTCAGCTCCTTGTTGACATAGAAGATACCTTCTGCTCCTGGTGGACGTTGAAGATACCTCATTATCTCCTGGAAGACACAGAAGATCCTCTCAATACTTAGTGTACTTTACTTTTACCTTTGACTAAAATAAGTCGAATAAAGTCGAATTCGAACGAGACTTGTTTCGATATGTAGTTTCCCATATCATCTTTAGCCGTTAACTAAGAGAAATTGACAAAGAAAACTGAAATATATAATAACAGGCAACTGACATTAATATGGAGGCGTTAGCTTTAGGTGATTTACATTATCCTTTAAAATGAGGTTTAATATATAGGGACTACATTTATGCTGCCCTTCTGACAAGTTGAAATTTGGAATTTCTTTGACTGATGAAGATTTAATATTTTTTCTTTTATTATAATCATTGCAATGATAAATTATTTGGGCACGAGAGAAATCTATTATATGATTGGCGTATTTTAAATGGTTAAAAATACTAGAAGTATTGCTTGCTCTACGAATATCCCCCCCTATGTTCATATATGCATTTATTTAATGACTTTCCGGTTTCTCACACATAGAAGCAGGAGCAATTTGGGGCTTTACACGGCACTAAATAGATGCCCGCGTCTTTATTTTGCGATTTTGGCTTAGTGGAAGGGAAAGATTTTCTAAAGATTGAGGGCTATTTGAAAGTGGTCGAGTTGGGAAATACAATGGAGTTTACTACTTTGAGCAAGGAGGAATATGGTAGAGATAAACAATTCTTTTTACCTGTAAGATTCTTTTGTTGAGGACGGTAGAATATTGACCTAGGCTTTCATCTATACAATAGAGTGGATATTTTAACTCAATGAACTCAATGATCTCATCTTGTAAAAAAACAGTCACAAATTCGAAAGGCTCTGAAATACATAGGTAATATCAATCCTTGGTACGGTAGTCTAGCAATAGTTATTGCCATGCTATAAAATCTAATACAGATAAGTCCATCAACTTGTTTGAGACACGTACACAAACGGCGCAATCCTTGGTACGGAACGGAACACACGGACTCAC
This sequence comes from Ceratothoa steindachneri, assembly GCA_963969495.1. Classification (NCBI taxonomy): domain Eukaryota; kingdom Metazoa; phylum Arthropoda; class Malacostraca; order Isopoda; family Cymothoidae; genus Ceratothoa; species Ceratothoa steindachneri. The sequence continues at coordinate 151,263,461 of OZ018319.1, forward strand.
ATCATTGCCTCTAGATCCGGTCTTTTTGACTTGGGCCACAAGTCGTTTTGAGAGTCAAGCATCGAACCCATTAGGACTGATTCATCATGATTCAGAACCAACTTCGGCCAACATGTGATGCGTCCGGTTCACATTAATCCATGTCGTTAACTTTGCTAAAAATATAAGGTATTCGTAGTTTCCAAATATGTAAGGTTACATTCTTTTCTTATTAACTATCAAACAAACCATAGATTGAACAGGGCAAGAAGATTTTAAACTCGAATAGCGAGCGATTCTTATGCATAAATGGGTGAGCCAAATAACCAAAGATAAAAAGGCTCTTTACGGAACACTCTCAGTTTATAATTTTCACGCATAAATTCCCAGTAAACTACGTGTTTTACAGTAAGTTACAGTAAACAGTGATACAGTATTTTACTGTAAATATTTACCATACGGTACTGCCCAGTAAACCACGCGTTTCACATTAAGTTACAGTAAACAGTGATACAGTATTTTATTGTAAATATTTATCATACGGTACTGCCCAGTAAACCACGCGTTTCACAGTAAGTTACAGTAAACAGTGATACAGTATTTTATTGTGAATATTTACCATACGGTACTGCCCAGTAAACTACGCGTTTCACAGTAAGTTACAGTAAACAGTGATACAGTATTTTATTGTAAATATTTACCATACAGTACTGCCAATCTTACGGCAATATTCTACAATGTTTATTTCCTAGTTTTACCTCCAATTTTACACCATTATTACCATTGATTTTTATAGCTTTTATCCTTAATTAGGTACGATATACATAATTAGGTAAAAAGAGTTATTACTGAGTTTGTTTGGGCTTTACTACCAATTTGCTAAGGTGCTACCACCGATTAGTAAAGATTTGATTTTGATAAGGATATCTTTCTGTTAAACACATTCCAATTTTTCTTAGACATTGGAAAGGATTTTAGTACTGTCATTAGTTCAAAACCTCTACATAAAATATTGTTCTTACTTGAATGAGTCTTCTGATGGTTTCAGTCTCTATCTCGTTGATTTACGTATCAAACAAGAAAATCAATTAAAATTTAATTATTGGATCCATGGTAGTTAAACTTACAAATCTATTTCTGTCCCACGTAATTTTCTTCATATGTGGAGAATATATGAAAGTAAATAAAAAAACAATTAATTATACTTTAAATGAAATTACAGGAACTTTCTTTATGGCTGTGATTATATTTTCTATGAAGTTCCAAGTTTAAGGAATTAAGTTAGTTCTTGAAGTGTGTGAGAATTCTATGTTCTCCATCCAGCAAGATTCTCTTCTCTTAAATCTTAATGCCCCAGCCAGCGACAACTGGCAACCCCATGATGGCGAAACATGCCAAATTATCACCATTCGTGGCCTATTTATTCTACCACTTTTGAGAGTTAGATTATTGTTATTCACACAAACGCTCGGCTGCCACCATCGCATGAACGCAAGTACCAGCCTTCACATCAACCTCCAAGAAGCTCTCTATTCTCGCGAGCTATAAGCCCCTTGACATGAGGCAACCGAGAAGAATTTCAAACTCACTTTGTTGATAAATACAAATTGCAAGCGGTTTTACTTAACCAACCGTTCCATTAAAAGTCTTGTAAAAAATTTAAATTTGCAGAACTATGGTATTTCAGTTGGAAATCTCCTTTTGTGGTTGTCACAGGAACGTACAACCACCTCACTCTAGATCGGGGATACCTGGGGGACACTATTTATCTACGACAGACAATTCACTGTATCTAATGCACCCACCTAACAGTTTTGAACAATTTAACTTACTATTCAACCCTTCAACTTCGCTATTGCAGTACATGGATGTATACATCCCCTCGTGGAGGATGTGTATTACAATTGTTAGTTAACACAATGTACGGAGTACATATCAGATGCAGTGTATATGTAGTGTATCATTGCAATAGCAACTGTACACTACACATGGGTACATTATAAATGACCATTTCTTTCACCCAGTTTGGGAGTAAATCACTTCGTCTCTTTTCCAGTCTGAATCGATTGTTATGGCGAAATATATTACACGACTGACAAATGGTTCCTATTTAGAAGAAAATCATTTATCACTTCAAATTTGCCCTGAACTCACACACTACACTCCATGGAAAGATCTATTGCCGACTTAAATCATGCAAGATCCTTGCATGTCAAATTATAGCTTTCAGTCTACAAATAAATCTTCCGTATTTCGTTTACAGATGAGCATGGTCTGAATAATGTTAACGTCGTGTGTGTTTAGTTGACGGATGGAGAATCCCAATTGTAAAAAAGATCTATTGCTCCAATATTTGGGATTGAGGCTCCAAATTCGCCCTTCTCTCCAATATCCATATTTAATGGGATTTGCGACAGAATCTCTTAATTTCCTCCTCTATTTCCCCTTTTATATCGCTTCAATTAACCTTTTATTTTCCTGTCTGCATTTTCCATTTCTATCATACTTCCAGATAGACCATAATATTGGCCAAAGAAGGAGTAAAATGTATCCTAACTACATGTCAACCTGATATCCTTGATTCAATCTTGTACAAAGTAGAGTTTAACACCTGCACAACTCCGGTTACGAACGAATGTCAAATTATCGGAATTAACCATTTTTTAGCTGTTATTGCACTGCCCTTGCTAGTTTATACCATGTTTTTTTTCCATACATTAAATATATTTTTATTATTACCCTTTTCACAACTGAGCTATGGATACAAATTTTAGAATTTGAGGTAAAATCCGTTAAAAAAATGAAAATGTAAGCGAGAGGGATTTTATTAAATGAATATAAAAAAGTTAATTAAGGTAAAAAAGGAAAAAATCAGGGCAATTTGGCCACATTGTTTCGAAACAAAACCGTTTCAAAATGTTTCGAAAACCCTGTAGAAATTACCGCCCTAAAGTAAAAAAAATGCTACATTTAAATTATTTTATTGGTAAATAGTTCATTTATAACTAAATATCCCTCAAATACTCCATCTTTCATCAAATAATAATAGATTAAATTGTCCCTCTGAACAAAATTCAGCGTAAAGTGACATGACTATTTTTGATAACTGACCTAGTTCTCATTGGTCGATAAATAAAAAATAATGAGCTAGGAGTAGTAACGTGGCCATTCATCGTTCTGGATTTTCAATTGATTCCCGAGGATCCATGTAATAGCACAGAGATAGCAGGGAATAGAAAAATAAAAAAACTGATGCCGCCTCTCCAATTCTCTAATTTACTTGAGGTTGTTAGAAGCGCTTTGAAGACCCATCTCGACAATCCAACCTTCTCTCATTGCTCGACAAACGCTGTTTCAAGTTCCGAGGCAGTGAAGTGAGTCCTTTACAAATGCATTATTATTTTTAGTACTAGTAGTCGAAAATCTCATTACAACTCAATACATGGAATATCATACAGATAATACATGCAAATGGAGATAATACATTTATTTAGATATATGTATTCTACATATATCTAAATAAATGTATTATGTTGTATACTGTGTTATTTATTTACCAATGCAGTTCTGACATTGTTTAATTCCAAGAACACAGATTTCTCCAGAATAAGGACGAGAATTACGAAATGACCTTTTACAGAAGTGGTCACACTTGGAGCATATCAAGCAAAATATAGTTATATATTTTCGCTTGTTGTATATTTCTCTATCAAAGCCATTTAAAAAAATATTACACGTGCTTTTTACCCCTCTACCCTAGTTAAGGTTCTTTGTGTGCATCTTTAAGTCGTATCTATTAATAATGTGTATCCGAGTGTTTATATTTTTAATATTATCCAGCGCATGCGCTACACTTTAAAGAGACAAAGCGTCTTTCTGTTTTATATACACCTATACTTGCATACTCTAAATGAGACATTTTTAATGTCTTAATTGTTTATGATGGATGATTTTTGCTGATTGAATCTGCAATGACTAACTGGTGACCGAAGAATTCAAATATATTTTTCTCCCTTTGTAATCAAATACCATTTCAATTTCATCTGTATTTTTCAAAATTTAAAAGTGGTGCTGCCTCAAAATGCAGCCCGCTCTCTTTTTCTCTCTCTCTCCCACACAGATCGTTTTGTTAGGAATTCAATGTGTATTATAAGGAATGTTATATTAAGACGCTTATTCTTTTGTTACATTTATTTTTAATATGTGTGCTTTTCTATTCATGTGTAGGATGAAGATGATTTCGAAGTTGGTCTTGAAGAAGATCCTATTACTAGGTAGAGGCCAAATGAAATAATTCTGCGAAGAAAACCAACGCGACGGAGGAGATATTGCTATCCGACAAACAGAGTTGAGGATTTGGTCGATTTCACGAACGGATCTACTCGAAACAATGTTTATATTATATATATACATAGCTAGTAATAGTGTCTTATCTACAATGTAAGAGGACTACATGGTTAAGTACCGCCAAATGATGAGAAAACTGGAGGAAAAGTGTAGAAATGCCACGATTACAGGTATTCTTCCGAGAATAGGTGCGGCAAATGTTTTCTATGGAAGAGCTTCATGAATATTTTAACAATTCTCTTAGCGTTCTTTGTCAGGAAGAAAGAGTACACTTTATCAATTTATGAGACGAGCTTTACGAGCGCAGTGAGCTATTATGAAGAGACTGGCTGTATCTGAAAGAGGTAACAAGGAGTAACAAAGAGTAACAAGGAAAGGAAGTACCCTAGGAGACCTTACGGTCCATTCAAAGAGGGTACATTTGGACTAGCAATCGAACAGGCACATGGCTGCTCAATTGTTTTGCGTCCCTAAACGGCCACTTTTCAAGACTTTGTCTAGTCTTGACTTGAACTGGTCAACAGATTCACTGTTGACAACTTTCACTGAAAGTGCGTTCCACTTACCGCAGATACTGTAAGTGAAAAAATTTCCACACAGATTGCGGTTGTAATGCTTCAGTTCAAGCTTGAAGCCGTGATTGCGCGTTCTGTTCTCACTCAGTGTGAAAATATCTCGGTAGTCAACATTGTCGAACCCTCGAAGTATTTTGAAAACTTCGATGAGCTGATCACGCAGTCTACGGGCTTCCAGCGAGAACAGATTTAATTCCCTTAGTCTATCCTCATAACTTTTATGTCGGATAGAGGGAATCAGCTTGGTTGCCCGAGTTTGTACGCGTTGCAACCTTGCGATATCCTGTCGAAACGAAGGACTCCAAAGTTGTACGGCATACTCCAGGTGCGGCCGAACGAGGGAGTTGTACAGACAAAGTACTATCTCCTTGTTACGGTATCCAAACTGGCGCTTTATGTAGCCTAACATCCTTTGGGCTTTCTTTTCTGCCTTGATGCACTGTTTATAGAACTTGAGGTCACTCGTGATAGTTACACCCAAGTCCTTCTCAGTGTCACTCAGTTCAAGAGCAGTGCCCTTAAGGATATACTAAGATTGGGGGTTTCTGTGTCCGATATGCATCACTTTGCATTTGTTCACGTTAAAAGGCATTTGTCACGTGTCCGACCATTCCCCAATCTTCCCAAGATCATCCTGCAGGCGGGCAGTATTTCCATCCTTTGCAAAGTTCATACCAAGCTTGGTATCGCCGGAAAATTTGGAAATCTTGGCAACCATGTCACCGTCCATGTTGTTGAGGTAGATGATGAATAGTAGTGGTCCCAGGAAAGAACCTTGAGGCACTCCGCTCTTAACGGGCACCCACTCAGAAGACTGTCCATTCACCACTACTCGTTGCCATCTGTCACTTAGCCAGTTCTCGATCCAGCCGGCTCCTTTTCCGTCTATGGCCAGCGCTCGCACTTTCCGGAGAAGGCGGCGGTGTGGTACCTTATCAAAGGCTTTTTGAAAGCCTAAGTAAACCAAATCCACCGCCTTGTCCCCATCGTGCTCACTGAAGACGAAGTGGAAAAATTCCACAAGGTTCGTCAGGCATGACCGTTGCCTTCGGAAGCCGTGCTGGGAACTCCTAAGTAGCAGGTTTCACTCTAAATATGACGTCATTTTGTCCACCCCATAATGCTTTCCATGAGTTTACCGACTATCGAAGTCAGACTGATAGGTCGGTAGTTTGACGGTTGGCTACGGTCTCCTTTCTTGAAGAAAGGAGTCACATCCGCTTCACGCCAGTCTCTAAGAACGCATTCGGTCCGGATTGACATGTTGAAGATTGTGTTCAGGTGTCGTGACACTTGATCGCGCACTTCTTTCAACACTTTAGGTAGAAACCCATCCGGGCTAGGTGACTTATTTGTCATTAGGTCACTGATCTTCTTTTTTATTTTCCCTTCGGTGAAGTCCATATCCTCCAGCTTTTCCCCCGAGTAGGAATCCATTGGCTGGAGGATGTGACCATACTCTTCAGTAAACACTGAAGAGAAGTAGTCGTTGAGGAGGTTAACATTTTCTGCATCTAAGTGCTTTAATGCCCCCTCCTCATTTCTCAAAGGGCCAATCGTTCGACGGATTGGTTTACGGCTGTTCACATATCCAAAGTCTCCTTGGGATTCTCTTTACAGAGTCTCGCCACTCGAAGTTTCTCAGAACGCTTAGCCGCCCTTATGCTGGACTTCACTCTCCTGGCTAGCCTCCGGCATTCGTCAAAGTCACCCGAGATCTTCGATTGCCGGTACACAGTTCTCTTCTTCCTAAGTAGTTGGCCGATTTCTCGATTAAACCACTTTGGTTGAACAGAAGACCGACGGGGACATTTCAGAGGGATGAAACGCGATTGAAGACTCATGAATGGGGTTTTGAAACTGTTCCACGAGTCTTCAACAACATCGCACACTTCTAGCCTCACGTCAGTCAGTCCAGCAAGAAGACCTGCAAAGTCTGCTCTTTTCAAATCGAGTTTCCTCGATTTACTAGTTGCAGGCCCTGCTTTCGGGACTTTGACTACAAATCTAATTAGTCAGTGGTCACTGCCATCGAGTCTTCGCCAACAGAGAGGTCCTCAACGATGTTATCCTCAGAGGTGAAAACAAAGTCGAGGATATTGTCTCCTCTCGTTGGCTCTCTCACCCATTGAGTGAGGAACTCGTTGTTCGCGAACTCCAGGAGTAGTGCGTTCTCGCCACTGGGTTCTCTGGTTTCCCAGTCAACTTGTGTGTTGAAATCGCCCATGACGATACACACCCAGTCTTCGACAAGTTCTCTTAGTAGCTGGTACAGATCTCTGTCCTTTTCAACGAGTTGGGCAGGAGGTCTATAAAGCACTAGGGTCCTGTATTTGGCAGGACCTATCTCTAGGTCAACACCTAGTAGTTCATGGTTGGATACGATGTTGCAATTCGTCTAGTTGAGAGTATCCTTGACATACAACATCACACCGCCACCCTCTTTGTCTGGCCTACCTTTCAGGAAGAGCTGGTACCCGGGCATCATGAATTCACCTTTAAAATCTCGGCTTGAGGTTTTTATCCACGACTTGTTTCTGATAGACCTCGCATTAAACAGAAGAACTTTGAGGGAGTCCCCGACTGTAGGACTCCCTATGCTCTTCCGTTTCCCGCTTTGTTTCTTTTTGGCGGGTTCACTCCCCTCTTTGTGCCCTCAGAAAAGGTAGTACCTGGAGTAACACGGGGTACTGGCGTACTACCCCTCCTTTACTCGGAGCCTGACACTTCTTTGGGTCCGCTCCACAACATCTTGGATTATGTTGGCGAGTTCAGCTTTCCATTTAAAGGAAAGATGTACTCCGTCCCTGTTATACAGGTCGTTTCTCCCGTAAAAGGTGCGGTAGGGGTCTATAAAGAAGACTCCTTCTGCTGTGCAGAGATCCGCCAACCATCGGTTTACTGCAACGTTTCTCTTGTGAGCGGCTCGGGATGGACCTCTTCTCGGAAGCATCCCAACCACGACACGTTTTCGGGTTTCAAGCCCAATGTCATCCACGGCTCACATCACCGTTTGGATGGTCTTGCCACTAAGGCCAACCTTACCCCCTCTGAGGTAGAGGTCGTTGCCACTCACCATCAGAGCGACAACTGAATTCTCAGAAATCTGAGCTTTCTTTGCATCTACTCTGATGTTGTGGTTACCCTATCCTGGCAGGCAGCTTACCTTCACGCAAGTGCGAAGGCGGGCCGCTAGCAGCGGCTGCAGATCCCGTGTTTGCGAGTCACCAATGAGGGTGACCTTCGGACACTTGGTCTCTGAAGACGGGGTCTTCCCTTGTGGAAGAGGCCTCTCCTTTTCCTCTTTACTCTCCCCATTCTCATCTTTATTTTTCTTATTCCTCTTTTTCTTCATGTTTATGAGGTTTTCTTTTATTTTTGTTTCAACTTTATTCTTTTTCTTATTTTTCTTCTTTTTTCATTTCTTTTTTTTCTATTTTTTCTTTGCCTCAGCTGTCTTAACGTCGGATGATGTCAAAATCTCCACTTGGGTAAGAACTATGGCACCAGAAGATTCCAACACATCAGTGGGCGATGCCTCTTCTAGGCATCAAATATGAGCTTCGTGAAAAGCTTCGAATTTCTCCACCTTTCTCTCCAGAATTTGAGCTCTCTCCTCTGAGGCTCTATAGAGGTATTTTAATTTCTTCACCTCTCGCGTCAAAATGCAAGTAGTGCAGATATTTTCAGGGCTGCATTTTGAGTAGCAGCCCTCCGGAAAGTCAACGCACCACTTTTCTAACTGGCATGTTGCACAGTTAAGTTTTAGACGAACGGGTCCTTTTTTGCTTGACATTTTGAGGGCTTTCTCTTTCTCTGAAAACTCGTGACCAATCAATGATAAAAAAGGGGGGTTGGTGAGTTCTCCCCTCGTGAGTCGCTCCCGCCTATCCATCGGAGAGGTTTCGAATCTTTCAGAAGGCACGCTCCATGTGCTGCTGTTCGTCCGACCGAGTCGTCAAACCTCGGCGTGCCGTGGATCCCAACCAAGCAGCACTGACGGTCCCCGAAGGGGCCATCGATTTCTCACCAGGTGAACAACGGAGCACGCCCCATATTAAACTCCTACTAGTTCCTTTCACGACGGCCAGGATCTCGGAGCAGCGTTCAATGGATATCCCGCCACACTAAGAGATTCGACCCAAGGCTTTTTATTGGCATGGCAACCAGCCTGGGAACAAAGGGCCGTCACCTCAGACCGATGGTACCAGAAGCACCCGTCAACGGGCACTGGAAATGGTCAATAATTACGCGCCAGGGAAGGGGTTAACAAGGTACTACCCTCATCCCATTGATCGTGCCCCAACGCCTAGGACACCTCTAGTCCTAGTCTCTCGCAACCAGTGAGCGTCGATTGGCGTTGTTTATAGAGGTTCCAAAGCCTCTCTTCTGACGCATGAGGTAGCTGCCAGGTCCTTATATGTAGATAGAGGAAAAAAAGGGAAAGAGTGACATGATAGGAGTAGGCTTTTTTTGTTTTTTTCTTTTTGTATAAGTGGGAGAGATAGGATAAAAGTAAAAAGGGGAAGGATAGAGTAGAAAAAGAAAGGAATGACGCACTTAGTCTTGAACCTCGTTTCTGACCAAATCGACAAGGGAAGCCCTACCATGGGTACCCAGAAGAGGTACCCCCGCCAAAATAGCTCGAAAAGTCAAAGGTACATACAAGCTCTCTTCCCGCGACAAGAGGGCGTTACACCTCTCCCTCTACTTTCTTTATGAAAAAAAAGAGAGAGTGGTAGGTTCGGTGAGACTGAGAAGGCTTTTAAATAGTTTTTTTATGCATTTTCCCACATGACTGCATCGTGATTGGAGAGCACATATGAGAGTAATGTTCGCAACAACGTGAAACTAATGCACACAATCAAAATTGTGAAATTTCCCACGAAATTTGCCATGGTTTTAAACAAACGCGCTGAGTTTAAGAAACAAAATTGATGATTGGAAGGGCTTAGATTTGAGAAGCAAAATTGATTTTATTGCACTGAACTAAACTTGCCGCGCTATGGAATTTTTAATAAGAATCGGTGTAGAAAAAGAGGTAGAGGCATTATTTTATACACAAAAAACAAACTATTGGAGAAAATAAAAGACATCTGAAATTAATGCTATCGAACATGTGATATTCTTTTTAAAACCGAAAAAGATTTTGTTTGTCGATCGAATAGATAGTGCGGCAAGAAGTGATTTCACCCTGGCTGTTTAATATTTTTATGGATGGAGTATTGGTGGAATTATGAACGAGTGAGAAATTGATTCTTTATGTATATGTTGGTGGAAGATGACGTGGTATTAATGGTTGAGGGTGAGGTGGATTGAGAAAGATTGAAGGAAATGCTGACAAGTTAAGTAAGAGGAAGGGCTAAAATTAAATCAGAAAAGTGTAATGTGATGGTTTTTAATGGTATGATAATAGAGTCCATAGTGGTGCAATTAGGTAGTTACGATATATCACGATTGTTAGTGTTAATTGAAAGGCAGATTGCAACCACCAGGTTTGAAATTTAGGAAATTCTCGGGTTGGGGGAAGGAGAGCGTTTGTGAATGTTAAGAGTTCGAGTGTAGAATATGCAGGGAAGTTTATTTAGTTATGCTAATGTGGGGGCGTGAAAATGGAATTTAAAGAGAAAGAAAGAGAGAGTGTGAGGTATGTAGAGGATGAAAAGTGTGGAGGAATTGCTGCATTATATATCACCCCATCGTTATTCAGAGCAATTTGGGTGGAAGAAGGATGGGTAATTTTATGCTTGATAGTGGATAGGATTTTTATTTTAATTTTAGGAGCTCATCTAGCGACTGCCTACTTGGACGTAAGTTGCCGTACTCGACCAGGCCTATTACTAGGCTATATTAAAAAAAAACCAATAACGAATAACAACGATAGAAATGACAAAGGCTAAAAAAAATAACGAAAAAAGCAAAAGGCAAGAAGGAAGCGCACTCCGGCGTCGGAAGTAGGCCAGCCTCCCCCCGGCTCAGGAACATGCAACTCACAACAAATAAAGTGGAGCAGGCCAGCCTCCTCCAAAAGTGGGTAGAGCCCGCAGAAGGGTTTCGAATGGGTGCGGAAACGACGGTGCTCGTAGGCCTGCAGGAACGCTGAGCAGAGGGTATCTTTCTTAACATTGGGGCATAGGAGATCCCAGGCTGCGCGACTGGCGCACCAGGACCAAGTCCTTAGCCTCGCCAAATGAGAGACGATCCTGGCCGTGAACAGCCAGGATTTCCTTCTCAAGGAGATACGGACCACATTGCTCTTTAAAAGCGGGGTGCGGCTCTCCGCATTTGACACACTTGGCCACACACGATTTGGATTTATCGTGTGTGGACTTGGACCAACTTACACAGACTTCGAGTAACCCCGGCTTTGTATATCTACATGGACGATCCGTATGGCCAAAGCAGTAGCATTAGTAGCACCTCCGTGGCAGTTACATGAATTCCTACACGAAGTAGCAATACTAACCGGCACGCACCGACTCAGGGAGTTGTCACAGTCAAATTTGACGAAGAGCGAGTGTAGGGATAGGTCTTGAGGCCCCTCCCTGTTTTCTTATCACTAGTTTGGCCTTGACCGCCCCATGGTCAGCCAGCTCTAAAGTGATGACATCTATGGAGTAGTACACGAGTTCCCTCTCATAAACTAATCCTTTCGCGAAGTTAATGGTAGAGTGCGGGGTCAAACCCACCGGCATACCGTCAAGTGTCCGAAGATGCATAAATCATGGCCGCCTCGGAGGGTTCGACGCATTCGCCAGAAAGTTACCGTCCGAGAAACGGGTCACCTTCAACTCTCTACTCATCACGCTAGCCCAAGCTCTCATCTGATGGATCATGTTGCCCTTAGCCAACAGTGGAGCGAATAACGAGGAAGCGTTTGAAGCCACCAGGCTCGAAAACGCCAGTTAGCCTCTTAATGAGGGGCTCCGATGTAATCGAGGCTACACTCTGCGCACTTTTGGTCTTTGTCTAGGACTCTCCACCCAGGGAAGCACCGGAGCCAGACGTGCCGATCTTGGCTTGGTCGCATACCGAAACGGCAGCGGCCCCGTCCATTCCCGTGGCTCCCGCGGAGGGAGAGGAACCTTGAGTCTTTTTCATCTTTTTACTGTTTTTTTGTTTCTTATGAGAGGGGGGCAGGGAATGAACCTGCTTTTTTTCTTAACCACTAGGAGCACCTAGGATAGATGGGTCAGCCTCGGCAAGATCTTCTCTGAAATGGAGTTGGTCTTACCTGTCACAAGAGCAGCAGCCATGGGAGGAGATCCCTACTTTCTTTGTAAGGCCTCGTGGACCCGTCTATGCCTGATATGCGTCCAAGCAGGACTTTGGAGGGCACGGGCCGACTGGCCTTGTCGTCACTCGAACCCCTATGGGGGTGGCCTTATCAAGCCGCGGTCAATTATGGGTCTCCTTCTTGCTTTCTTGGCAGTCCCCTTGGAAAGCAAAGGGGGGACTGCCGCTGGAAAAAGTCAGTCACTCCAGAGAAGGAAGGAGAGGGAGAGTTAACGACACCCGTATGCATAATACAGGAGCAAACCTTCTCTCTGGTCGGAGAGGTTTAGAGGGTCCCTGTGAATTTTCATTTTCATCATCGGGCATGGTCATCGTATAGTTATCACGAGACGCAACGCTCATCACCTCACGTAGTAGCCCGCTCTGCGAGGGGTGAGCACGGGTCCGACAAAATCAGCTGCCGCCATTTGAGGCCACTCCTCCCACCTAGTGACCTGGTAGCCCATCGGCAAGGCGGCTCCACCTTAGGCATGGCGTAAAAATTTATAGAGATTGAGATGAGAAAAAGAGGGGATGTGAGGAAGGTGTGGGTGGGGATGAAACATGTTTTTAAAAACCCACTGCCCCATACCGGAGCTCAGGGGTGAGGAAACGTTGTTTCCTCCCCCCGATCCGGGATAATTAGGTGAGAGGAAGCTGGTCGGCGGCTACCCTGTGAAATTAGAGGCCGACCATAGAAAGTTGTGGGAGAGGTTGTAGGAAAAGTGAGGAAGCAGAGTAATGAGGTAGGGTGTCATACGGAAGGAGAAGAGGCTAGCTAAGCTGGGGCTGGACGGGTCGCTTAGTCCTGTCAGCACGGCGGCCAGGAAGGCAAATCATCGCGCCCCTCACAGGGGATAGTAGATAGTAGGAGGATGGCACTTTTAGAGTGGTAGATCCACTTGGATTCCGCTTTGTGGCAAAGCTTTACATGATTAGTTTGGTTATGATGAACTCGGAAAAAATAATATTTTATCACCTATTAGTCAGTCTGTGATCTTTTAATGTGACGCCAAGACGCAGGGTCATGAATGCGTGTGATGAACGTAACTCCTCACTAAATCTTCACTCACTGCTTGCTCTCACGTTCTATGCAGTGACCAACCCCGAATCGAGGGCAAATATCACCAATGTAACGAGTTGTACCTGTTATTAGGCTTGTCATTTTATCTTTCTAATTAAACTGTACAACAATGAAAAATACGGAAATGAGAATAACCTTTTTTACGGATATTTTTTGCGTAAATCACGACTCATCAGTCTCATTCTGCGACTCTCCGGTTTCTCGTAAATAACCATTTTACTTACGTTAAATCCACGGATGGTTCCGTAGGGATTGAATGCAAACAGGATTGGGTCGAAACTGACAACTCTAAAAGTTACTAACGGATTTTAATATAATTTTAATGGGGTGCTCCTACCTTGTTTTTTCTTTACAAGAGACAAAGCTAAAATGCCTAGAGCATGCAAAAATTCCCCAAACAATGTCTGTTATATATGTAGATCAGTTGGATTAAGACAATACAAGAGACAGTTGACTAAACATGTGAAGAAACTTTATGAGCCGTACTTTGGATGTCAAGTGGGTGACAAACGCTGGGTACCTCACATATGTTGTGTCAAGTGTATAAGTTCCCTTTCTGCCTGGGTCAAAAGCATAGGGCTTGCCCTCATGTTTGGCGTACCAATGGTCTGGAGGGAGCCAAAGACCATTCAACGAATTGCTACTTCTGCTTAACAGATATTTAAGGTGGGTATTCAATGTGTTTTCCTTCCTGGCCTTTAATATAGTTTCAAGAGTTTTTTAGTTAAAAAGATCAAAATACATTATATGTTGTACTCCCACTATTTCTGCAGGTAAACACAGCCAGTAATATCCATATTTAGTCTGATTTTATTTAATTTCACTGCAGGTCGCAATTAGTAGCCCTACTTAATGGGATACAAACTGGATACACCAAGTTTATGTGCTTCCATTGATAGTGGAACAGTAGGGCCTGATCTGAACATTATGCACTTTAAGCATGGTCACCTTGGCAAACTATGATGCCTGGATGCCATAATGTAATTCATGAGCCACTAGTTAAGGAGAAAATCATTTTGCCACCAAAGTATATACAAGTAGGCCTAATGAAGCAATTTTCCAAAGCACTGCAACATAACAAGCCCTGTTTCCAGTACCTCAAAGCGATCTCCCCTAAAATAATTGATGCCAAGATTAAAGAAGGCATATTCTTAGGCCCTCAGATTCGTCATCTTATAGCTGATGAGGACTTCGAGACGACAATGGATGAAACTGAGCCAGCGGCTTGGCAAGCATTCAAGCATTCAAGGATGTATGCAAAGGAGTTCTGGGAAAGCACCAAGGGGCCCATCGAGAGCGTATAGTGGAGAGCCAAATCAAGTGCTACCAAGATCTCGGAGGCAATATGTAACTGAAGATACAATTTATTCATCCTCATCTGTTCTTCTTCCTAGAGAATGCAGGAGATGTGAGTGATGGACATGGGGAAAGAAGTTTCATCAAAATATAGCGTCAGTGGAAAACAGGAATAAGGGAAAATGGAGCCCTGTTATGCTGGCTGACTTCTGCTGGAACCTAAAGCGTGACATACCTAAAACGTCATACAAACGAAGAAGTAAATAGTAAAGTTATATATTATATAATTATACATTATATAATACTAACAAACATGGTAATTCATTGTATATTCATAAATTAATTACAATGGACACATTTAATCTGACTTTTATAGTATCGTGGAAATCGGTATCGATTGCATAATTATTAAATCAGCAATTTACAAGAAAATATTACGTGAAGGGAAGTTTTTGGTAGCAAATTCGAATTCAGTACACTCAATTTCATAATAAAATGCACATTAGATCTATGTTTTCTTCTTGATATTGAAATTTGTTGTACAGTGTAATTTAGGAATCAATCAACTTTTGTGTATAATATATTTTAGGATTACATGCTTACCTATAATCAAACACCAAATGTACTATATTATTATTATAATAATAATGATAATAATAATAATTACCTTCCGAAGCTGAAAGTGCAGTTTATGACACAGGCATTCCATTTTCCCAACCCCCTTCTTGCTGACCCAGCCTCCCCTGCTTCATCTAACCCCTATAGCAACAACGAGCAATCTTCCCTCTTAAGAAGCAAAATTCTTTAATATCGCAGACTAATTTCCTCTGGTTTCCCTGTTTTTTTGCAAAAGACATTCTTAGGTAAACCCTGTCTGGCTCCACCTCTCATCACCTTGAATTATATACTAATAGTTAATACTAAGGTAAGAGTATCCTGTATCTTCAAGATGTATTCACAATGGCTCAGTTGTAAAACATTTCCGCCCCATTAACCCCATGAAAAAGTTAACTGGATAGTTATTGTACAAACCATCCCACTATGTTCAATGCTATCTATAACCATTTGTTCAATTGTAAAAATCTAAAAATCTTAGTAACTAAATAAAATATAACTGGACCATTATTATAAAACCCCTCCTACTATGTTTAATATTTTATGTAACCACACACACTGAAATGAGCGTCTAAAAAATTCTAAAACTTCTTGTGAGAGAAAAGAGACTCTCAGACCTAAATCCACCACCTTCAAGTTGTCTTATTACGTAATTTTTTCCCTTGTAAATCGACATAACCGATTCATATCTTCAAGCGACTGGTAGTCTACTCCTCCGTCGAGCATCGTGTCTTCTCCATTGATAACAGACGACGTTACCACACGTAAAGTGGCTCAATCTTCCTCCAGTCGTATAAAACGACGTTACCAGCCGTAAACTTGCGTAATTTTCCTCACCTGTCGTAACAGACGACGTTCCGAGCTTCGTGCCTTCTCCAGTCGTATAAGACGACGTCACGATCCGTAAACTGGCAGGATCTTTTTCTAGTCGTATAAGACGACATCACCAGCCGTAAACTGGCGTAATCTTCCTCACCAGTCGTATCGCACGACGTTCTGAGCATCCTACCTTCTCCAGTCGTAACAGACGACGTAACCAGCAGTAAACTGGCGTGACCTTCCATGCCAGTCGTAACATATATTACCCTATTTGGTATCTTAAAAATTTTTAAAATCTCCAGTTTTTATTTTCTGAATTTTTAAATGGTGAAGTTACTTTCGCACCACCTGTTATATCTGACAAAAAATTGGTCATCTGGGATGGGAGCGTATCCAATAGAGTCTAATTCCACCACGAGTCTGGAAGATAGCTGCGATTCCAGGCATGGACTGGATGAGGTTCTAGATGTATGTAGGAATATTTCACTGTACAGCCACTCGTGGTACAAATAATTTGGTAATTCGGCCAGTTTGCGTAGATGCCGCCCCTAACGTTTAACACGTTGTTCGAGGCAATCCAAGTGATTATCGATGGGGTTCAGCCTGGTAATTTTGCGGCCCAATCTAGATGTGTGATTGATTCTGAATGTTCATCATGCTAGTCACTCACAGTTCTGATCCTTTAAAACAGGGATTGGAATGGTACTGTCGTAGGGCAGGTTAAATTTCCTAACCTCCGCTTGCTTCCTTTGACTCGGAGGGAACAGAGAAAGCCCACAGAACACTCTGTGATTTGCCTTGCCTTGAATGATGCAAGTTAAACGTGGGTTGCACTAAATCGAGTAAGAGTGACTATTTTCCTTGGCCGAAATAAATCAACTAATTAGTAGGTTTGGGATATCAAAGCGGATGAAACTAAAATAACGGATACAACATAGAAATACAACATAACTAAATAGGCAAAAGGTTTACACACGTCAGTTTCAGGCAGGAGCCGTGAGCACGTACACATGAACGTACACGACCGACAAAAGAGAAACTACCATTCCGGGTTGATCTGCCGCCCGAGGATTTTGTACCCGAGATAAAGACTTGGGTGCTGGGTATGAGCGTCGAGCTTGATTGATTTTCAACGGCACGGTTGGGTTTACACTTGACCGATTATTACTCGGCCTGCTTAAAGTTATGAAGGAGAATACAATCTGTCTTCTAAAAAACACTGCAGGCCTCAAAAGGAGGGATCGAGGGGGTATTTCGCCGCGGAGAAGCCGATTCGAATACATCAGTGTGGGAGTCTCCTCCTTCCTAGTTTTTATTTCTTCTTATTTAATTTTCTTGTCTTCGAGCTCTTGGAGCAAGGGAGGCAGAGAGAAAGAATTCTTCTGCGTCGCGTCCTGTTTGGCAAAATACTAATCTTTCCCAGGCCACATTTAACTATTTATACGGGCTCGCCAGAAATGAATTTTACCGAGGCGCCAGAAATGGATTTTACTTTATCTATACAGATGCGCCGGGAGTGAATTTAGACCGTCACGCCATCTCGCGGAATCTCTCTTTGTCACAATGAGGCTTGCTATAGGGCGTCTTATCAAACGGAAGTTACCTCAAAAAGAAGCCACTCGCGGATTCTTTTCGTCCTACCGTCTCGCTCTCTCTCTATCTCTGATCTCCATTTCTCTTATCTTTGACAGTTACGCACCGCATTAAGATAAAGGGCAAGCGAAAAAACCTGTCATCTAACAGCTTGATATAGGCCTACTTGTCCAAATTTTTTCACCCCAACTATGGGACACATTTCCGTATAATTAACACCCACTCGATTCATCAGCCTCTTCCAGATTGAATAGCACCTTTCAAGATACAGTCTTCCTTGAAGCCTAATGAAGTATACGATAAACACGACGGTGAGTATCATTCACCTACAGTCTGACTGGATAACAAGTTTCTAGTCCTCCATGATCTACGGTTTGTTGTTTGTGTCTTCTCGCTCACTGTAGCCGCGTAAATTTGTGAGTTGAAGTAAACAAAGGCCTATTTTTTGCCACTCTGTTCTAGATGTTCATGCTATGCAGCTACCTGCGGAATGTTATCTCAGTAATGAGTGCCGAAGAACCGGCGTTGACGTTTTGCAGCAATTCCTGCCTTGAAGGGAAGCCACTTTTAACCACAAGGCTCGAAACACTCAGGTAGTATTGTCTTTCGGCCACAATTCTAGCAGTAATTTCTTCTAAACCAGGATATATACCATTAAAGGTAGACCCGTATGATCGTACACAAACTTACACTTGCAAATTTCAGT
Source organism: Ceratothoa steindachneri (assembly GCA_963969495.1). Lineage (NCBI taxonomy): Eukaryota > Metazoa > Arthropoda > Malacostraca > Isopoda > Cymothoidae > Ceratothoa > Ceratothoa steindachneri. The sequence continues at coordinate 151,281,750 of OZ018319.1, forward strand.
TCATCCTTCAGAGAATGGCCTTTGACGAGACCAAATACAGTCACTCCTTCTTGCCACACGGTAATATCTGCTTTACGCCCTATTTTACACACAACGTATGCGACAGGAACTGCATAGTACCAGCTTTGCGAAATATATGAATACCGTCACACACTTCCTAGGTAGTAAACTATATTCTCCTATTTTATAGCGTTTAAAATACACCACGCGACTAAACTTTTGTCCGCCGATGATCTTATATATGCAAAGGGTGTTCGGACTCAATTTGACGGTTTGCATAAAAAACTCTCAATATGTCAGCAAAAAAGTTACAAGGAGATTTTTTCCCCTAATTATTTACTCAGTTTATATTTAATCACTTTAGCTTTGCCAGTTTTTTATTAACTTCTACTTGATTGTTGTATTTTAATACTGTTACTCACTTAGTCAGGTAAGCTATGACTATTTAAATTGTTCTTAAACTTTAATCACTTTTAGATATAATTACTTTTGCTTTGCCCGTATTTTATTAACTTCCACTTTATTATTTGATTATATTATTGTCACACATTTAAGCTGTTTATTTACCCTTTTCAACCATGTTATTCAACCATTTTTAAAATCTAATCACTTTTATTTTTAATTACTTTTTACTATTTAACTCATTTGATTGTTACATTTTCACTCACTTTTAAGTTGTGTTATTTATTGCAATTGAATTTTTCATTTATCGATGTCTGATGTCTTTTTCACTTTCTATAATTTTAAAGGTTTGCAGGTTGACTGTGTGCATGCTGGATTCCGGGACGAAGATCCCTCCTTCCAGCAGTAGTCCTCCCACCTCTTCTCGGGTATATGGGCCCTCGTACGTTCACTTATACTTTCCATTGTGTAGTCCTTGGGGTACCTAGCTTTTATTTCGGGATTTTTCACATTGAAGAGGCGAAGATTTCGATGTCAATATCTTCCCCGTCTACGAGATAGCCTTTACCTAAGGATATCCTTCTCCAGTGATAAAGGCACACTTTTAATGTGCGACATCGATTGATGTTTTTGGAGATTGCTGTCCTTGGTGTTAGTGTTTTTGGTGCTATTTCTTTTGTGTTTGTCGCTTCTTTCTCCAGAGGGAGGAGGAATCTGACATTCTTCTCCTGTTCTAGTTGGCAATTTCGTTTGTCTCTCTCTTCCTCCGTGGGATATGCCATAATTTCTTATTTATTCCATTTTTTTCATCGTGTTATTTAGCACCTCGCTGGAAGTTTTGGGAGTGGTGAGATTTGTCATACAGGTGAAAATAATTATAATTAGCAGTTTTTTGTTTTCTTTTGATAATTTTAGTTTGGGCTGCTAGTCCCTTGTACCGGTGTGGTAGTACGAGCTGTTGTTTAAACATATGTTCTTTTTGGGCTTTCTTTTCTTGTTTTATTTTTCTCTTCTTTTTCTTCAGTGCTTCTTTGCGTATGGAGAACCTCATGCGGAGGGTCTTTTAGTCCCCTCTTCAGTTGACGCACTTCGGGTTCTCGTTTTTACAGTCCTTCTCGCCATGCCCCAAATTCATGCAGATAGAACATACCACTTCTGTTGGCTGACACTCCTTTGTGGGGAAACCTTCGACATCATGGCACCTGTAGCAATATTTAAGGGGAAGGAAGCTTTCCCCTTCTATTTGTTTAGGTTCTTTTCTCAAGTCAAAACCTAGTAGTCCTTCAGTCTCTGCCTTTTGGGCCATTTCAATGCCTGCAAATATCACACCTTGACAATATTTTGCCTCTTCCCGAACTTTTCTAATTTCGTGATGTTCGCCCATTTTTGTTTCTTAGTTAACTCAACCTTGATTCCTCCGCAGGAATTATCCCTGAAGAAGGGGTCGAGCCGTTGGACTATGACGGTTGCTTGTACCAGAATTTTCAGCGGTAAAAAGGCCTCTGGTTCGATTTTTGAGGGAACTTATGTCTTTTTCGGAGACCAGCTTTTCTACATCTTTCGGCGTGTGGTGGATTGTGGCAAATCCTGAAGGGAGGCCGAGTAGGTGGATAAGAGCAATATTGAGATTTCTGTTCATATATACTGTCTCCATCACTGCTGATATGTTTGGTTTTGTATTACACTCCCTAGAGGGTTCGGAGAGGAACCAAATTGATCTTATTGTGAATTATTAAATACTTCATGAGTCTTCTCAGTAACAAGACTTTTCTTCAAAATATTCTATGGCTCTTGATATAAGAAGTGGGGTAACTTGATCAATGACTCGCGATAGTCACTGTGCCCGGAGAAGATCTTCGAACATCCACTTGATCTTAACCACCCGCTCTACCTTGTCGTTTCAAGCAGTGAGGGTGGTACCTTTCTCAACCGCGCCACACATAGTAATCCATGCGATTACAATCTGGAGATGTAGGAGGCCAGGAATTGGGGCTGCTGATTGCTGGTAAGTAGACTGGCAATCAGCAGGCCCGGGTTCGAGTCCCGGCCAAAAATTTCAAAGTTTTTTTCCCTAGGGTGATTTCTGTCTTGTCGCTAAAGGATTGCCTTCATTGTGACGTCCTCTGCTCTCTTTGATTCTAGTGTTCTTCCGATCTCCCTTTCTCTTACCTCTAAAAAAACTCCTGTTTCTTGTCTCATTGCTCATTCACGTCTAATTTCTCTTTCTCTCGTACTATATTGTTATATAGTCCACAAGACAAGGTTTTCTGCATCTTTCTTTTTGTCTTCAAAATTGTTTTGAAAGGCAGAAAATAAATATTTCGAAAACCCTGCGGTAGTTGTTATCACCCGCAGAACTTGTATTGGCTCTTTCAACGGGAGACAAAAGCTACATTGGCATATCAAAGGTCATCCGAGTCAAAACTTACCCCCAAGAATATTTAATTTTACAAAAGTAAATCCGGAATATTTATTCAAATGAAGGAAATTTTCTTTCCATGTTTTAAATTTGCTTCCTAAACTTGAGATCAATGTAAAACTGGAGCTATTTCTTTACACGTTAAATGCCTTTTAAACAGGGTTGGATCAAATACTGATTTTTATAAGTCAAATACAAATAAAAATACTTTAATTTCTGAATATACAAATACAAGTACTGGTTCAAAAAATACAAATAAAAATACAAATAAAAATACCCTTGAAATTATACAAAAAACATAAACAGTTACTTTTTTCACTCAAATTTACATTTTATCACGCCAGTACCTCAGTGAGTTCTCATCAAAAGGCAGAAAACCTTCTTCTAGGTACGTTTCAAGTTCTACCATGACGACTGTAGTGTCGTTTGTTGGTGCACTTGCCATAATTTGCCCAGTTGGAGGCATGTAGGCAAAAAGACGAGGTCGTTTTGCACTCACGCTATCCTCGTCCTGATTCATACTCATGCAGACGAAAGGTTCACTCTCTTGAATTACTTTCTTATTCAAGGTCGATTGAGTTGATTCAGAAAGAATTAAGTCCACGATCCTCGAAACCTTTTCCTTTTGCATTTCCTTACATGGCATCTATGCCAGCTTAAACATGGGGTCCACGAGAGCTGCGGCAATGACATTATTCCTCTCAAGAACCTCTTATTAATAGAAGACTGTAGTGCATTTGCCAAGTTAAAGAAGTAGTTCGGTTTACTTTCCGTGAATAGTTCAAAGCTGTGCCCAAGGCCAAATACAACTGGTGCAACACAAGAAAGTGTAACCAAGTTTTCTCCTACTATTTGCGTCATCACCTCTTGAAACGGTTCCAAAATTTGTATCACTTCTTTCAGCATTGCTATTTCCACTCCTTTTAACTCTTATACAGTTCGGTTCGATCCTAGGAGACGAATAGCTGAGTTGACTCCGTCGGTTTTCTTGAGAACTGACTTAAGCATTGTCAGTTGAGAGTTCCATCTAGTAGCGTTGGCAGACTGTAGTGAAACCCCAATCTTTTTTCAAGAACGGTGCTGCCACAGTAGATCGACGTTTTGCAGCTACAATACTACAGCACTTGAGTATAACAGTTGTAATTGCACTGATTTTGATACAGGGATCATTGAAGGCTTCTCGTATGCAGAGTTGTTGTGTGTTTGCAAAGCAACTTCCAAAATATCAAGGTCAGTGGTGTCTTCATTTTCACCGCTAATTTCATCCCTTACTTCATTTCCATATAACCATGGTAGACAGGTATAAAATGCTCTCACCATAGACGAGGCATTGTTGGCAACCACCTTCCTCACCTTGCGACGAATTCTAAATTTAGTGACTATATCCTCATGTGCTGTAGCGATGTTCACAGCTGTATGTCGTTCTAGAAACTGATCGCAAGCAATGACGCGCGACTTTAGCTCCCATAATGAGTTGATGAAGTGTACAGTGACAGCAAGAAACGTTAGCATTTTCCGATTTGTCCAGAGGTCCATGTCAGGTAGATACGATTAAGATGTTCGAATTCTGTCATCAATTACGACTCGATGTCTTTCGCTCTCTGCAGAAGTAATCTGTCTCTAAGTGTGGAAACATGGTTCTGCTTCGTGCAGAAGAGCTCTAAAAGTCTTACTTTCAACAATAGTCAAAGGCAGTTGGTCATATAAAACTAAGTCTAAGAGTTTCTTTACTAAAGACCGTTGTTTGGTGTGATTAGCGTAAAAATTTATCTCTTGTGCAAGTGTGACTTTGAAGAACGAGGTCATTTTGATCTGTGAGTGTGACGCAAAGCTCTCACGCTTCTTCCTTTCCTCTGCAGCTCTCAAGATCTTATATTCATCATACTGAACTTTTTGAACTCTTCTGAGGTGGACAACTAGGTTAGATGTTGCCTTCGTTGCTGCGAATACGACCTTTTGTACTGCAAACAGTCGGCTAAGAGATTCTTGTCATTAGACTTGACATTGACACAAATTTTTTTGGCAGTGCAGCTGATAGTTGAGGTATTTGTACGTCCTCCCAGACCTCCTCATCCTCGATTGGAGGGTCATTTGGTGTAACAACGTCTTCGTTATCCATCTGCAAAGTGAAAATTGAGAAGTGAGAAGCAATTAAAATTCACGTAATTATTATTTATTAGATTCAATTATTGTTGATTCAGATTTTATACATTTACTAGTTTTCTTTCATGTATCAATTCAATAGAAGGTTATATAATAAATATGAGCTATATTTAAGTTAAATTTAAACTCGGGTTATATTTTAATTCCTATATTATTATAAATAAACATATATACTTCTTTTCTTTTAAATTTACTCTTATTATTAATCATATATCTGAGTACTTAAACAGAATGTTTAGAAAGAAAAAAAAACTAAAAATAAAATTGAAACATCACAGTAAAGAAACACATGTATAAAGTGGTTAATAACAAACCTTAAAAAAATAAGAGCAATTTAAAAAAACCCATAAGCCATTAAGTGAAAAAACAAAAAATAACAACAAAATAAAATAAAACAAAGAAAGTAATGATAATAAAGTGGTTAAAACGAACACTAACCTAATAGATTATAAGTAACTTAAAAATATATACAAATATGTGTGAAAAGGAAAAAAAGATGGAGAAACTTGATTATAAAATTTAACGTTTACTTTAAGTCATTACCCTTAAAATTAAACTTAATAAAAGAAACAGAAAGATAAATCAATGAGTTAACCCAAGAGAATATCTCTTTTAATAATTAAATATTCAATTAGCACACATAATATTATTATTTGTTATTATTATGATCATAAACCCACCGAACAAGAGAGAGAGAGTATCCTTTACACAACACTATTCAAATAAAGACGGGATGAAAGTGCGCTGTTCACGCGCCTTATAAACTCTACAGTTTTTGCGCCGAACATTCCTGAACGTTCGAGAATATGCTAGAACTCTCACGCGTTCGCGCCACGCGCGCACTCCGCGCGTACCGGATATAACCGGTTTTATAATATCTCGTAAATCATAATTCTCTCTGACTCTCAGTTTCTCTCTCTCTCTTCCTTAACTTAATCCGGGAGCGTAATAAAGACTATCAAAGTTTAAAAAAAACGAAACGATAACAAATCGGGAAAAATACGTAGACGCTCGAAGGCTGGTAAAGCGGGCCATTAGAGAATCTAAGTTGAAATATGAAAAAGACCTTGCTATAAATTCAAAACACGAACCGAAACGGTTTTACAGTTACGTTAACAGTAGAAAGCCCATAAAGGGTTCAATAGGGCGGATCAGAGGTAAAGATGGTGTTATGACGGACGTCCCAGAACAATTTGCTAAAATATTAAATGAGCACTTCTCGAGCGTTTTTACTATTGAAGACGTGACGCAATTAGAAACACTAGACGAGGACATAAATTTTGAAAGACAAAATACCCTATCCAATATAAATATAAATGAAGGGGAGATTCTCTCATATATTAATAAAATGAAAAAGTCGAAGTCACCCGGGCCCGATGGGGTGTACCCAACACATCTTAAAGAACTAAAAAATTAATTAGCAAGACCGCTCTGTACGATTTTCAATCGATTAATAGAGGAAAGCCTAGTTCTATTAGAGTTCAAGCGTGCTAATGTTACGCCGATATTCAAAAAAAGGGATAAAACTGAGCCTACTAATTTCCGTCCCATCAGTCTAACTTCTGTAATTGGAAAACTCTTAGAATCGATAATTAGAGATAGGTTGGTGAGCCATTGTGAAACAAATAATTTAATTGCAGACTCCCAGCATGGATTTAGACTGGGGCGCTCGTGCCTAACCAATTTACTCGAATTCTTTCATAACATGATTTGCATCTATGATGAAACTAAAGCGGCGAATATAATTTACCTTGACTTTAAAAAGACCTTTGATACAGTCTTGCACGAAAGGCTATTGATGAAAATTAGAGCAATTGGGGTGAGGGCAACATACTTAAATGGATTAGAAACTGGCTATCAAATCGTTCACAGCGGGTTGTTGTAAATAGGCGTGTTCAGACTGGGCCCCAGTCACCAGCGGGGTATCACAGGGGTCAGTCCTGGGCCCATTATTATTTATTGTGTACATTAATGACTCGGATAATGGAGTGTTTAGTAGGATCTCTAAATTTGCAGATGACACAAAGCGCTAGGAAGCCGTGCCCTTGCGAGACCCGATGTAGAGCAAATGCAAAGGGACCTTAATAAAATTGTGAAATGGGCGGATAAATGGCAAATGGGCTCCAACATAGGTAAATGCAACGTCATACATTTAGGATGTCAGAACTTAAAAGTAGAATATCATATGAAAGACCAAATTCTCGAATCCGTTAACTTAGGAAAAGACCTAGGGATTTTAATCTCGGAGGACCTTAAAGTATCAATGCAATGCGCAGAAGCTTGCAAAAAAGCAAACCGAATGCTAAGATATATTGCTCGGAATTTTACTTTCAAATCGAAAGATATAATCATGCCACTATACAAATCGCTCGTGCGCCCACACTTCGAATACGCGGTCCAATTTTGGTGTCCCTCCCTAAATAAGGATATAGCGCAATTAGAAAGAGTGCAACGTCGGACTACGAAACTAATTCCTGAAATCCGAAACAAACCGTACCAAGATAGACTACGCTTATTAAACCTACTATAACTTGAAAGTAGACGATTACGTGGACAATTGATAGAATTATTCAAAATCTTAAAAGGATTTACTAATATTGATTACAGACTATTGTTCGAGCTGGACCAAAGGGCCAAGACACGCCAAAATGGTTTAAAATTAGTGAACAAGCGTTTTAACTCTAATATAGCCCCAAATTACTTCACGTTTAAAATCACGCAAACGTGGAATGGCCTTCCCAACCGTGTAGTTGAAAGCACGTCAGTTAATATGTTCAAAAACCGACTTGATGAGTACTTCAATAGCGTAAATATAACGTAGTAGGAGCACAGATTAAAATGAAATGATGAATAGAAAGATGCCAGCGACGCCTCCATGCATGGAGTGAATGTGAATTCCCCTTTTCTTTTTCTGTCTGTCCTATAAGTATATAATTTTCATCACTAGCAGGCGACGCCTGCGGGAGAAGAGAGTATTGTACTATCACCCCACCCCCTGGTTCGAAAAAGCGTTTTATGTTAGTGTATTTGAGGGATAGCTAAACCTGCATGTCAAGGGTACAAATGTAGATAAGTGTGTACCGTAGAGTTGAAATAGTTAAAATTTATATATATATATATATATATATATATATATATATATATATATATATATATATATATATATATATATATATATATATATATATATAACAAAAAAACAGAATGAAAAAAAGGAGCATGATATACTAACGTTAGAATGTGTAAGCAGACTGGTCTTGAGCGGACCTTAGGGTCTTTGCTGGTTCCTATTTCTGTAGTTCTGTAGTTCCTCTCTCTGAGTTTGCATATCCTCCTCAAATGGCTTCGCCTCGAAATAAAAATACCAAATACTTTTTCTCTGGGTGCCATAATACAAATACAAATACAAAATACTTTTTTCTCTAAGAAAAATACAAATATAAATACATGAAAATTGTATTTAAATACAATTGAAATAAAAATACAATTATATTTGATCCACGCCTACTTTTAACTCATATCAAAGATAATGCTCATTATCGCCTTCGAGAATGGCTACATCGACGACCTCTACAAGCAACCACACAGAGAGGATTTCTTTGAAAACTATCTTTTTGAATTTTCCAATAATATTCGGTTTAAATGTTGTAATCTTGATATAAATTCTTATCAAAGATGGAAGACGTTGGTAGTTTGTCATTAGACACTATGTTTGTTTACGTATTTCCGTGAAGCATTCATAACTATTAATTAATCTAATGAAAGGGTAGAGTATCACAGCGGATGAATTTACATTGATTGGTCAAACCATTAATTTATTTATACTTACGGTGATTTGGAATAAATATTATAATAATTGGTAATCAAATTATACAGTATATTATACCTAGAATCTTTCTATTAGCGATTTGTATATAAAGAGAAATCTAGGGAAGGTAACGTTACTATTCCCTCAGCTTTCTGGCAGAAAACGTGTTGTCACTTTGCCGTTTGCCATCATTTGTTTAGAGAAGTTGGGTAAAGATGACTTTAAGGCTTTGATTTTTATATTCTGCCTTTTTATTAGTCGAGGAACTCTAGGTTATTACTTCTCCGACTCAAACACAAACGACAACCATCAATTTCTAAAAAACCTCTAAGCGAAGCCCTTCTGCCTCATCAGATTACCAATCTGAAGCCGAAAAAATTGTTTCCGAAATCGATAAAATCTCCGCATGGGAAGTCTCCGACGAAAGAGTGTCCATGAACCCCTTCTCTTGGTCCTCATCGAACTGGCTCCTCAAGAACAACCCCTCCCCCCCGCCGCTTTGCAATCATTTACCCAATTGGGAGCACATATTTCAAGATAGAATCGTCGTGAACAAAACATGCCCATCGCTTATTTACCTTAGGAATTTGGGGGAAGGATCCATCCCTCAGAACAGCTTCGATATTCAGTGTCTTTGCGAGGGACTTACATGCTTCGGAAATCTGAGTCAATGCCAGGCTGTCAGGCAATTACAGTATTACATGACGAAGACGCGTGAGGATCCTTTAGAACCATCTTCATATCAATTCGGAGTTACATCCGTCACGGTCGATTGTTTATGCACTCAGCTCGGCAGCCAGAAGGAAAACATGGCGAAATTTCAGACAGTATATTGAAAAAGGCCGACGCTGAAATACCTGGGAACGATCATCGTTTTCCTCATTGCCACCCTTACATAGTTAGGTGGGAGCGCATCAACGCCTGAATGAAATAAAATGGTTGGTACCATTTTATAAGATGCATGATCTGACACAATCCTATGGATTGTTTAAATTGTATATTGCCGATGCATGATCTGACACAATCTTATGGATGTATTTTGTGGGTGGGTTTTGACAGATGCGAATGACCTTTGATAGGCCCTTGTGGCTTTTGTCATCCGTGAAATTATGTTATGTTGTTATATCCAGAGATGTTCTCGAAGCAATCATTAATCCTCATAGGTCGCGATGGATTTAGGAATATAATAAACACGTGGATTTAAAACCAAATCTTGTGGAATACTTTTGTGTGGTAATTCATTGCCCTCCTCCCTTCATAATCTTCAAATAAAAACACTTTAGATTAATATAAATCTTTGAAATAACTTTGAAAAGCATTTTGGTGTTTCGTTTAATCATCTCATGCTATCAATGGCTACGTTCCCAATAAATATTTGAACCAAACACTTGACTCATTCCCTCGTTTGTCTTGTTAGTGGGCCTAGCGCCATCTTCCTCCCTTGATAGAGTCAATCAAGGAGTGCCGCACCCATTACCCGCAGGAGAATTTTAGGTATAACATGGACAATTATGCTACAGCTGACATCTGGAGAATTGTGTGTTTCCACATGCCCACTTCTCGCAGGGTTATTATAATTGCGGAGGTTGGGGAATTTCTGAAGAGTTACTCGCCTCCTCCATTCGCAAAGGTACCTGGTTCTCTCTTGTTATGCCCACTGGTTATATTTCACACATTCTCACTTCTCCAAAGTTCACGGCTTTATTTAGGACACTAAGAATTTAATGGGGAGAAACCCTCTTTGCCCATCGTTTTCTTAGGTTTTATTTGATACGAGGGTGACCAATGATTGAAGCTGGTATCAAGAGGTAGGTAAATTGGGGCGGGAGCTAAGGAGGAGAACACGACGCAACTGTATTCAAAAGAGAAGAATTGTGACAGAAGGAAACGAGGAAATATAACTTACGGTAAATCAGGGTCTATAGTTTAGGGCAAGAAGAAAAAAACGCAAAGAGGTGGCGACAGTGGATTGAATGCAGGGGTCACTCGTCGAAGACTTGGACACAGTGACTCTGGTAGGGCAGGAGGTACCCGTAGGAAAGAATAAGAGGAAATAATGTGTCTGTGGTCTAGTCTGGTATAACAGAAGTGGAATAGGGCCAGTGCGACAAACTTATGTCAGTAAAGGAGGCAAGATGAGGTCAACTAGCTAAGGAGGGTTTAATGCTGTAAATTTTGGTTAGAGATCAAGTTTGGCAGGCTGCAAGACGAAGTGTATTAAGGTTCTTCTTCGCATGTGGAAGGATATCAGTAAGTAGAAGGTCAAATGGGCATGTTGGGATTGAAACGAACAGCAGTTTTTTGTCACTTGGTTCACAGCTAAGCCCTATAAATTTGGAAAACATCCGGCAGTTTTAACTAATCTAAATGTATACCACACAACTGAACTTTTAGACTACACGGGGAAAGGTATGTAACTAACGGAGGCATCTTTACCTGAAAGTTTTGGTAAAAGGTTCCTCAAAGGTGGTGGAAGAAGTGAAGATATTTGCAAGGTACATATCTCCTTCAAAGAATGAGGAGAACAAATGAGGCGTCAAGCAAAGAGAAAGAAAAAGGTAAGATGGAATAATGAAAGGAAAAACAAATCTTTTGGGACAGGACAGAAACTTCATGAAAGTGCAAAAGGCATTCACACGCCAAAGTGACGTGCAACCTCGGTTGCCAAACAGTCTCTAAAGAGGGGTTCAAGGATGCGCTTGATCAGGTGGCGCCTCGTCGCTCGAGTGTGTCAGATTTGGAAACGACATAATATGTTTTGATACCGTCGAAGCAATATGACTTGATACCGTCGAGATATAATATGAATTGATATCGTCGAGACAATAAGACTTGATACCGTCGATACATAATATAATTTGATACGGGAAGACATTGAAGAATAGGTAGACGGGGCTAGTCGGGGCGCGATGGCAAACAACTTAAAATATCAACCCGACGGGATGCTCTTATCTAAATACCATAGCCCGGAAATGGAAAGAAAGAGAGGGGGAGCGAGAGGGAAAGTAAGAGAAGGGAAAGAGAGATGGGGAGATGTGGCAGTGAGAGAGGGGAGAGAAAGGGGAATAAGGTAGGAAGATAAAGAGTTAGAGAGGGAAAGGGGGAGTGAGAGGGATTATTGGGCGGATTAAAAGGGCAAAAGAGTTCGTGAGAGAGAAATGGGTTGAAGATGGAGAGGGGGGTAGGAGAGAGGGTGAGATAAGGGGTGGTAGGAGAGAGTGCAACTGATGAAAGAGAGAGAGAGAGAGAGAGAGAGAGAGAGAGAGAGAGAGAGAGAGAGAGAGAGAGAGAGAGAGAGAGAGCAGGAGTTGGAGAGGGATAGGGAGGAGATGATCGTGAGGTGATGGGGAAACGAGAGATAGAGGGATTAGGGAGGGGCATAGGTAGGGGGAAGGGTGGTGATTTAGACCGTTGGATATGAGGGAGGAAAGGAATGCATAGGTATTGTAAGAAAAAGCTGTTAGAGGGAGGGTGTAGAGGGAAAGATGCGTGATATTTTTAAGGATAAGCACCACAAACATCTCCTGGTGTGAAGAAACATAACCAAACACTTTCCTATCATTATTCAGTCGGAGTCGAGGTTCCTGTACCTTCATTGCATAGCTTCGCCCTTCTCCAGGTGCATCATCTTTTGCCGCTCTTCTGACCGGCAAAGACTCAAAATATGTGGATGAGTTTTGTAGCAGAATGAGGTCAAATAGCGGCCACGTGCCCTTCTCTACCCACGTGGATCCTGAGATCACCGCATGGAGCTGAAAAAGTATGGCTGAACCTGGGCAAGGAGGCGGCCGACGCCGTTATCACACGCCCCAGCTGTATTTGCCTAGGGACCGATGTCATCGCCCCCCTTTCCCACGGCCACCTCTACGCTAGCATTCCGGCTTTCCAACTGAAGATTAAAATCAATTGGACATTCCAACGAACGTTACCACGATTTCCCCTTCCCCGAAGGCGTCGCCGACTTTTTCCCAAATTCGTGCGCGCGTCTGGAGCCTCCTCACCAGGCGCCTATATAACGCTTCGACTGAGTTTGAAGAGCAGCACTATTAGACTTCCACTTACTCTGACGAACGAGCTAAAGGACGCACTTCCCTCTCCCCCCAGCGGCGATTTCGATTCGAATTGAAGGCTAAATCGATCCGTGAACTCTGCTTTAGTCATTCGGCAAGCTTCGACATCAGTGAACTCTGCCTTAGTCAATCGGCAAGGACTGACAAGGATTTCAAACTCCGAAGGCGGCAAGTGCTTCCCCGTCTAAAGCAAGAGGTAAACCAACTTCTGCCGTCGCATTCACTGTACCCCAACTGGCCCCTTTTCGGCAACGAGCACGTAAGGTAATCGTAACCGTTGTCATCTAAAGATTGATCTTGAATCTAGCTTACCCAATTGCTCCATTATTTGTGTGAACGCCCCAGTTTAAATTCACCAAACTGAATCTGACCTCTTTAATCCCTTAATTAACCTACCTGATCGCGTGTGGACCTTTAACTCCGTTTGGGCGACCATTCCCTTTAAACCCAATTTCTATGTAAATATAAATATCATTTTGTTGTTAGTAAAGTTATATTTTCGTCATTGTCTTTCTTTTGCAGGCCCAGCGCGTACCAGCTACCTGTTAATTTTTGGCCAACTTGCACTCTGAAATATTTTTTTAAAAGGACTCCGCAAAGTTAATAATAAACCATCCCCACTGTACTCATAAGAATTTCCCCTTTCACTATCGGTCTTCAAACAACTTCGGCCCCATATATATATATATATATATATATATATATATATATATATATATATATATATATATATATATATATATATATATATATATATATATATATATATATATATATATATATATATATATATATATATATATATATATATATATATATATATATATTTATATATATATATATATATATATATATATATATATATATATATATATATATATATATATATATATATATATATATATATATATATGAATAGATATATATATATATATATATATATATATATATATATATATATATATATATATATAAATATATATATATATTATATATATATATATATATTTATATTTATATATATATATATATATATATATATATATTTATATATATATATATATATATATATATATATATATATATATATATATATATATATATATATATATATATATATATATATATATATATATATATATATATATATATATATATATATATATATATATATATATATATATATATATATATATATATATATATATATATATATATATATATATATATATATATATATATATATATATATATATATATATATATATATATATATATATATATATATATATATATATATATATATATATATATACTTTACTCCAATATAAAATCTGGTGATCAGGTTTGTCAGAATCTTTAGAAGGTCTTTGGAGAGATTTTTTAAAGGCAACCGTTTAACTTTATTTTAATTTTTATAGCTGAGTACCGTTTTAGTTGCAAAGACAAAACGAAACAGGAAACAACTCTGCCATATTTATTTATCGCTTAGTGTTTGTATGTGTGTTTAGACCCGCAACCTTTAATAGAAAAATTTTGTTAGGCGACAGAATTTCTCCCACGTTCACTTTAATCCCCCACGGATTAGTAGTTATACGTCAGAGTATTAATGAAATAGACTTTGCCTAGATAGCTAAACTACTCTGCGTAAATAGAGTTGGAAATACGTTAAGGGAAAAAGTACAATAACGCCGAGGCTCATAAAAATAATTTTATTAATCTTTAACAATTACTGTGAATGCAAAATTTAGAATAATACTAATTGAATAATAAGGGGTTATTGATTGATTAGGAAATTTATAACAATGACTGAACGCAATATGTAGAATCGGATCTCATAAGGAGATATATATCATGGGGAAATTCCATGTAGAATTTCTTTTCCAGCACGGAAGTGACGTCCATGCGCTGGAGAAGGTTCTAGAATTTGGTTAGGCTTAAATTGGAAAGCCCCTGCCCCCCAATCCACAAGCGGTAGCCTCGAACCGCGTCCACCTCGGACCACCTTATCGCAGGGTAGAATCGCCTCGACGTGAATATTCGATGCCATTCGAGAGTACCGCTGTTTCCACCACCCCTGTGGGGTAGCCTCGGATATATAGGGCTCGTCTTCCAGGTGGTACACACAGAGTTGAGGAGTCTCGCCCGGAACCAAGAAGTTTCCTCTAGTTCCAAGTCAGGTGCTAACAACAAAGCAAAGTGACGGCTGAACATTTCGTGTGTTGAAATTAGCCCAGCCAGTGAGGTAATTCAATTTGACGATCGCCACCCAGCGATTTTTCCGACTCCACTCATCAACTCCTGTCGAAGCCCTCCGCGTTTCAACCTCGTTTTGGGGGGCCAAAATACTCTCCCCTGGACCGGTCGTTACCGCCCCCCCTCCTTTTGAAAAGCTGTCATCACGCCAACTTCCCGCTCAGAAGCTCCGAGTGCCCTCACCCTCACGTTTATTGCTTGCAGAAGACATCCGTAAACCTTACCCTGACGTCTCACCTGAATTCCTCCGTAAGCCAACCCCTCTCACCCTTCAGCAACCCATTTGAGTTAATCCTCCCTATTGGAATAGTCTCCTTCTGTAACGCATTATTTTCTAACTTCAGAGTCTGATGCATAAATCTGCAATTTCCCCCTCGTTTACTACTTTAATTTTGCCCCTTTAATTCTCTTATTTTATGTAAATAAAATTATATTTTTGTACATTCCTCTTTAAATACCCTTGAGCTTTGCCATTGCCCAAATTTTACCTGACCTCGTTTTGCACTCTTTTCTCGCTGCACGGGGCATCGAAACTCGTGGCGTCCCCCCCCTTTCCCCTTGTCGGTTCGCCTTTAAGTTATTAGTCCCTTCCCCCATAGATACAATATTGTATTGATATAATATAATGTCATACCACGACATATATATATATATATATATATATATATATATATATATATATATATATATATATAAATATTACTTCAAGGAAAAATTATTCCGTTGTCTCTTTCAATGTGGTTTAATGGATTCATTTTCATCATTCTCTCGTGCTACTTTGAGAGGTATATACATATATATATATATATATATATATATATATATATATATATATATATATATATATATATATATATATATATATATATATATATATATATATATATATGTATATATCTCTCAAAGTAGCACGAGAGAATGATGAAAATGAATCCATTAAACCACATTGAAAGAGACAACGGGATAATTTTTTCTTGCAGTAATATTTTTATTACCTTTTTTCGAAAAAATCCGTGCAGGGAAGCAAATTTAGTAGTAAGAGATATCCAAAGGGCATTCGATAAAGTATGGAGAGTCGATTTAAAGTACAAGTTAAAAATGCTTGGAACTATATCCTATTCTCACAAAGTGCATTACAGATCGCAAGGCTTGCATTTCTTTGGAAGGATGCAGTTGACCAATTTTTGAGATCCCCCAAGGTGTTCCGGAAGATAGCTGCTTAAGTCCTACATTGTACAGTGTATTTGACAGGGACTTGTCAAGCACAGTTTATGACTCAACAAGGTACACCCAGTTTGCTGACGATGTAACAATAATATCTAATATCATGTACAGACACGCACCTACCATGGCAAAAATAATTGCAACAGAGATTGAGAATATTAACAACTTTCTATAAATTTTAAATAATTCAATTAAGATGGCCAAAAAGATCGAGAGTGCAGGTTGACGAAGATATATATCGCTACCAAAACGAAGGTAAAGTTCTCGGCCTAAAAATCACTAGGAAGCCCTATGAAAAGAACGCAGCAGAGAGCAAATTCGGCCAAAGAAAAGTTAGTAAAAATATTTACCTAAAAGAAATAAAAAGAAAGAATAAGAGAAAAACTGTATAATGTCTACTGTAAATCAACACTACTATATCTAGTCATCCTACTGAATATGATTCATCAGACGTGTAGTAGATGACCTCTTTGCACGCTCCTACAAAGTTAGTAAAGAGGCAGTTGACAATTTCCCGTCTGAGAAAATTATGCATCTCGGCCCAAATTCATTTTTGTAGGACCTTTGATACCAATACGGTTACCTCAAAATCAAAGTACGACTCCTCTCAACCACCAACCATCAAATCTTTGTACAACCCAATTCGAAATTAACCAATCAGAATAAACATTCCGTTTCTCGAGTCATGAGCGCACTTTAACGAACATCAGCGCTCCATCAAGTTCCCCTAATTTTATAAAGTCAAAAACGTGGTGGCTGTAATATACTATATTTTATATATTCCCCCTCCTATATATATATATATATATATATATATATATATATATAGCTTAGGCTGTGGCTAGCTTAGTTCGTGACTATATTTTATTTAAACCATATTTTATAACTTATTCACTCTATAATATCCACCTTATATAGCTTATTCCTCTTAACATTATAATCATTGGCCATTTCCCTATATATATATATATATATATATATATATATATATATATATATATATATATATATATATAGTACAAGATAAATAAAATTGGACGCGAATGAGCAATGAGACAAGAAACAGGAGTTTTTTGAGGTAAGAGAAAGGGAGATCGGAAGAACACTAGAATCAAAGAGAGCAGAGGGCGGCACAATGAAGGCAATCCTTTACCAAGAAGACAGAAATAACGCCAGGGGAAAAATGTTTTTTGAAAATTCCTGGACGGGACTCGAACCCGGGTCTGCTGATTGCCGATCAGATGCTCTACCGCTAAGCTACGAGTACCAGGCACAGTAACTTTATTTCAGCCAAAGCGTTACCCTATCAAGCCCAGTATCTCCCTAAGCTAGGAACCTCCAAGGAATTTTTCTACCACATACTCTTACCCGCTCACAATTTAAAGGCTCATTCTTTTTGTCTTCAAATTTATTTGAAAGGCAGAAAATAAAAATATGGCGAAAGCTCTGTGGTGGTTGTTGTTATCACCCGCAGAACTTGTATTCGCTCTTTCTTTATATATATATATATATATACATATATATATATATATATATATATATATATATATATATATATATATATATATGTATATGATAGTGAAACCACTGTATATGGGCCAAAGGGTTAATTTACGAGACTAGTTTCAGTATATAGTTTATCATACCCTTTTCAGTCTTATACTGAGAATGCAATTGTTACAAAAGTCTATAAATAGCGTACAGATCAGAAAAAAACAAAAAATAAAAAAGCACAAAAAACACAAAACGAGGGGAAAAGGTCATTGATGAGGGGGTGCGAGTCTAAAGTAAACTGCGACAAACTTCATTCGATATTCATAGGATCCTTAAACAGTGACATATCTGGTCAATTATTAAAGTAAACATAACCAACCTTCATTCGTTAATTTAAAAGGATCATCAATCAGTGCCAAATATTAAAGTGTTAAGCGACAAACTTTACTCGATATTTCCCGAACTCAGTGAAGTATAGTGTAAAAACAAACTATTGAAATTTTCATTACAAAAGTGAAGGCAATAAATATATCATAGCCGTGAGAGTGAAGATAATAAAAACTAAATTAAAACCAATATCAGGTTAAAAGTTTTTTCCATATCCATTTACGAGGGGCGGTCAATATGTTTTGCAATTCGGATAAAAGGAAACGAGATATGAGGAAAAGTGTTTTATTATTTTTCAATATAACTACCCTCGACTTCAATGCACTTGCGCCACTTGTCCGTGAGGCTTCGAATTCCGGACAACCAGAAATCTCCCGACTGCTGTTCAATCCACTCCTGGACGGCGAGCTGGACATCTTCATCGTCCCCAAACCGGCGTCCATGCAGTGCAGCCTTGAGCTGGCGGAATAAAAAGTAGTCGCTAGGGGCCAGATCTGGACTGTAGGGGAGGTGGTTGAGCTCCTCGAATCTATACTCGCGCAGGGCAGCTTGTGCAACTCTGGCCTTGTGGACAGGGGCATTGTCGTGGAGGAGCAGGACACCGGGTGTCAACTTTCCACGCCACTTCTGACGGATGCACTTCTTCGACCCAGCCAATTGCTCGGCGTAATATTGGCCTGTGATGGTCCTTCAACGAGGCGCATAGTTCACTATTAACACTTCCTTAGAATCCCAGAAGATGGTGGTTATGTTCTTCTCGGCTGAGGGTTGGGTCCGGATCTTGATGGGGGTCAGAGAGCCCCTGTGCTTCCAGACCATGCTTTCGAGCTTGGTCTCGGGATCTCATTGATGGACCCACGTTTCATCACCTGTCACTATGTGTCACTCGAATCCCGCCGGTCTTGGTCGTACAGGAGCAGCAGCTCCTCGGAACTTTGACGACGTTGAAGTCGATCATGGGGCATGAGGTTTAGTGAGGTTTCTAGGGACCCAACGGGCAGAGACCTTGGTCATGGCCAAATTGTCGTGGATGATGTTGATAACACTTCCATGTGATATTCTAAGTTCTCGCTCGATTTCTTCGACTTTCACCCGTCGATTTTTGAGGATCATCCTGTCCATATGGGCCCCATTGTCCTCGTTGGTCACGTCTGATGGGCGTCCTGGACGGAGTTATCTTTAAGGGACTCACGACCATGGCGGAACTCCCTATTCTTGCGAGCAATGGTTGCATAGTAAGGGGCGGTGTTGGTGTACACCGCAACCAGCTCTTTTGCATTCTTGCCTTCCTTGGTCAAAGTTTGATCACTGCGCGGTGTTCAACCTTCCCTATCGCTGAAATATTTGTGACTGACGATCTATGATCAGCTACTGCTTCTTAAATAGACGAAGTAAGAGCGTGCGGCTGCAGGTCCTGACTTATCCTAACTTCTCCTAACACTCCCACAAACAGCCATCCCCCTTCCTCTATTTTGCCCTACTGATTCTCAAAACTTATTGACCGCCCCTCGTATAACCGAATCACGAATAGGATACGTGGAAAGAACATTTATATCTTCTACACAAATATCATCTCATTCTCTCTTTCTCAAAAGGTCTCTGGTAAAGCGTATAAACACAGCAATGGTATCTACAACTTCAAACCTTCTCTCGTCTGTTTAAGAGAGTAATCCCCATCCTCCACACTATCACAGAGACAACTCTAGATATAATGGTTTCTTTTGTCGTGACATGAAAACCATCTTAGAAAAAGGGAAACGCTAGAATCCCCCTCAGAATCCTATCGAGGGAAAACCGGATAGAGGGTAAGTATTCTCTACCATATATAGAGATCTAAACATTGCCCTTGTTAGACTCATAGATACCCCCTAAGGCTATGTGGCAATATGCCAACACAGAGAGGATGTTGAGGCACTGACCTCAGCAAAGGCAGCAAATGTGCTTAAAAACAAAGGTTTGGGGCCGAGAATCCCACCACAGATACTCACACATAGGAAAAGAAGAGATAGGGTAAGCAGAGATAAAAAGAGGGTTTGGAAACAACTAGAAATAGGCTTCAGTGTTTGAAGTGATGAAATTTAAATCATATATCCATGTGTTTAAAATTGTTTTAGGGATTCTGGAATGGCCCTCAAAGCCACAGAAACGGGACTTTTATAATTCAACATAAGGATTACGCCGGATCAGATCGAGAGAGAATAATACAGGGAGGTACAGATGTCCTTCAAGTGCTATCGCTTGGAGAACCACTCGACAAGAGCGTGCCCACAAGAGAAAGAACGACGCTATGACTGTGGTTCAGACGAACATAATTGACGCAGTTTTAACAGCGTAGAAAAAAAGGCAGAAACTGCAATGGGAACCATCGCACACTATCCGTGTCGTGTCTCGAAAAGAGAAAAATAATATAAAGGAAAAATGAAGAAAGAAACAAAAAGAAGAACAAGAATAAAGCAATTTAAGTACGAGTTACAAAGTTACTATCTGGGAGCCATCTAAAGAAAGAAACGTCCTGCGAGTTAAAAATGAGAACTCAATTTTAATAATGGCGTGCATTTATTATCTACACATTGCTAATTTAACGAGACCGGGTAGGTTTAAAACGAAACTAAATATGATGCTGCAGAACAATTATATGCCACAGATGTGGTTCCAGGATAACCTTCACTTTGGAGAAGTACTTAAAATGAAATACGTCCAACAGTCGAGATCGAAGATTTACCGCACAGGAAGCCCGAAGAATAAATGAAGAAAGACAAAAGTGAAACACTGAAAAAAAACAAAAAGATGAAGAAATGGAAACTGAACCGGAACGAGTAAAGAATAAGGACTATGTAGCCAGAGAATGTAAGAGATCTCAAAGTCAATAAAAGAGTAGATCACCTACGTCAGCCACAAAGAAGCGATAACAAATTATGGCTAAGAAAATCAGTCTAAAACTCTAAGGGAACCGGGAACACACCTTTTCCGGAAGAAAATCAACCAGAAGAAATCACTGACGGAATTATTAACGGAAAAGGTAAATAAGACTATGAGGACCAGATGCAAGAGCACTAGGTCGAGAAAGCTCTATGCCAAGGTAGAGTAAAATGCATACCAGGAATGAATCAAAGACTTACCCAAAACGAATTTAATAAGAAAGAAAAACGACATATGCCGGATCCTTCTAGAACAGTAATCTCAAAACAAGACAGAATATCAGATCAAAATAACAAAACAAAGGAAAGCAGAGTAAGGAGTAAAGAAACAACAACAAATAAATATAACAATGAACACTTTAAACAACAAATTAAAAATACTCTACATGAATATCAATGCGTGGACAGCAAAAGGCTCAGTAAATGGAAATATTATCCGGAAATTAGACACGGATATAGATTTGATATCAGATCATGGTATAGATAAAAGAAACAACTACATCAAAATCTTCCAGTATCATGTACTTACAAGCAGTCACACAAACGAAGCTTCAATGGCGCCCCATTAGCAATTTGCAAGGGCATTGTATATAAAACAATTCCTTCACTAGACGTATCTTATGTAGTGGCTGAGCTCTAAACTACCATAGGAACTCTAACAATTACTACATGGTACAAGCCCGAAAAAAAGAGTGACTATTTGCCGTTACACAATTTCATGAGACATCTTGCACATAAGCATTCATTAATCTTTGCAGGGCATTTAAATCCTAGGCGTGTGGCCGTTGAGTATACCAGTTCAAAAAAAGCTAGGAGAAACCTGGAGACGTTACTGGATCGTAATGTTGTAGTATGCATTGTACCAGAATTACCGACCTTCTACTCCGCGAGAGGTGCCACAAAGCCAGATATAGTGTTACCAAGCAATCAATTCCTATTCAATTATCATATAAACCCAAGCCCAGTAATCCCTAGCAACTACGAAGCAATAGTTAT
This sequence comes from Ceratothoa steindachneri, assembly GCA_963969495.1. Lineage (NCBI taxonomy): Eukaryota > Metazoa > Arthropoda > Malacostraca > Isopoda > Cymothoidae > Ceratothoa > Ceratothoa steindachneri. Next base: position 151,303,887 of record OZ018319.1, read on the forward strand.
CACCATATCAATCATTCCCATCTAGACGCCAAACAGGGAGAGAAAACCTTACGTGTGCACAACTGGAAAGTATACCAGGCTGTGTGTTATGATTACGTACCAAATTAACTGGAAGAAGCCACAGCGGAGGAGATTGATGAAGAACTAAACCGTACAACAACAAAATTATTCAAAGCAGACAGAAAAATAACACGCTAAATATGATTCAAAACTTTGCCAACAGCAATTTCGAAACCAAAAATGATAGACAACCAGGAGTATAAACGAACAGTAGAAGCAATTAACAGGTAGTGACCCGGTAAAAATCTCCTGCAGATACGAAGGGCGGTCAATGGGTTTTGCGAATCGGTAGGGCAAAACAAAGGAAGGGGGATGGCTGTTTGTGGGGGTGTTATGACAAGTTATGACAAGTCAGGGCCTGCAGCCGAACGCTTCTGCCTCGTGTATTCAAGAAGCAGTAGCTGATCGCAGATCGTCAGTCACAAATTTTTCAACATGGAGAAGGTTGAGCACCGCGCAGTGATCAAATTTTTGACCAGGGAAGGCAAGAATGCAAAAGAGATCCATGAACGCATGGTAGAAGTGTACACCGACACCGCCCCTTACTATGCAACCATTGCTCGCTGGAATAGAGAGTTCCGCCATGGTCGTGAGTCCCTTGAAGATGACCCCCGTCCAGGACGCCCATCAGACGTGACCTACGAGGACAATGTGGCCCGTGTGGAGAAGATGATCCTCGAAAATCGACGGGGGAAGGTCAAAGAAATCGAGCGAGAACTTGGAAACCACATGGAAGTGTTATCAACATCATCCACGGCAATTTGGCCGTAACCAAGGTCTCTGCCCGTTGGGTCCCTAGAAACCTCACTAAACCCCACGCCCCATGATCGACTTCAAAGTCGTCAAAGTTGGGAGGAGCTGCTGCTCTTGTACAACCAAGACCCGGCAAGATTCGAGTCACGCATAGTGACAGATGATAAAACGTGGGTCCATCAATGAGATCCCGAGACCAAGCTCGAAAGCATAGCCTGGAAGCACAGGGGGTCTCCGACCACCATCAAGATCCGGACCCAACCCTCAGCCGGGAAGAACATGGTCACCATCTTCTGGGATTCTGAGGGAGTATTAATGGTGGACTATGTTCCACGTGGAAGGACCATCACAGGCCAATATTACGCCGAGCAACTGGCTGGGTTGAAGAAGTGCATCCGTCAGAAGCGGCGCGGCAAGTTGACACGCGATATCCTGCTCCTCCACGACAATGCCCCTGTCCACAAGGCCAGAGTTGCACAAGCTGCCCTGCACGAGTGCGGATTTGAGGAGCTCAACCATCCCCCCTACAGTCCAGATCCGGCTCCTAGCGACTACTTTTTATTCCACCAGCTCAAGGTTGCACTGCGTGGATGCCGGTTTGGAGACGATTAAGATGTTCAACTCGCCGTCCAGGAGTGGATTGAACAGCAGTCGGGAGATTTCTGTTTGTCGGGAATTTGAAGCCTCAGGGACAAATAACGCAAGTGCATTGAAGTCGAGGGTAGTTATATTGAAAAATAATAAAACACTTTTCCTCATATCTCGTTTCCTTATATCCGAATTGCAAAAATTATTGACCGCCCCTCGTAGTTTATTATTGCATAATGGTGCTTATGATATTATAGCATAGTATAATATGGCATAGTATATTATAGCATAATATTGTATGGTATAGCATAGCATAGCAAAACATAGTATAGTAAAGTATAATATAGTATAGTATATGCAGTATATTATCTCCTAGCAGAGTATAGCCTAGCCTAGCATATCCTGGTATAGCCAGGTATTGTCTAGAATAGTATAACATTTTATAGCATAGCCTACTATAGTTTCAAATAATAAAACACTTTTCCTCATATCTCGTTTCCTTATATCCAAATTGCAAAACTTATTGCCCGCTGCTCGTAGTAACACAATTTTAAAGGTTTTGGAGCCGCAATTGAAGGAAAGAATGTAAAATAAAAGAACACATTGCAAACATAACATAGATACCCTTTCACCATGGACCTAACCAATACATTTACCTTCTTTTTAAAATTTTAACCATTCACCTGTCCTATTAAATACACTATAATATTTCCTCACTTTCTATGTTCTTTTCCATGTCCATAACTTCCCAGGGTCACCGTGATCTGGATCGTCAACTTGCTCTTCCCCTCGCCTCCGATTAAAGCGGAGAGTCAATACATAAGTCACCTGTAAAACGTCTTCGCCAAAGATCCTTACAAAGATCGCACGACATGACACTGAGGAATACATGGACCTGCCACTGGCCACCAATCGACCCCCGTCCCCACACACACATCGAGATTAATACCCTACTTAGTTAGAGGCTTCGCGGAGAGGAGGTTTATGGTCTAGACCACTGCGGAACCCAAAGCAAAATGCATCTTCGATTATGACGGACTTACAATCTACAGGAGGGGGCGTACTTACCAGACCCCCTGACTCATGCCTGACCACAACGAGATTTTAAACTCGTCTTTGTGCATGCTGGGAGTAATGTCTATTAACCAACACCCTTTTGAGGGAGCAGCACCCTCCGATCTGATCATTGAGTTGGCCCTCATCTATCGTTAATCTGCTATGTTTTTCCACCCTCTTTAGGAACCCATCTGCGTCCATACTCATATTCTTACCTATCAATGGAGTCATAGTTCGCAGGGGTGGTCGATGGCGAAATGGAGGATTCTCACAGTATATATAAAAAGCTCTCATACTGTATGTATTTTGGGTTCACTAACCACACTTAAATGACTACACACATAATAAAACACTTACAATTTTACCACAACCAATACTCAAACTAGCCATCTCATTCGACCTAACCATAACAAATATAACACCATCACATACAGGCCAAACAATCCTGTTTAGGTTACAAAAAAGACGCCCAGAAATTTTAAATTTTCGCCAAAGACACCCTAGCAGAACACCACACTACACTAAACAACCTGATGCCTTATTAAAAATGCATCAGGTACGCATACACAGAACAAACCCCTTATGGTTGACATTCCCAACCAATGATCCTCTCACCCACCTCAGCCACGCATTTGCCATGGTATTAGCCATACCCTCGACAACTGGGTACTAAATACCCCAAGACCTGGCATCATACTACTTAACTCCATCAATCCACACCCTCTCAACAAAAGATTTAGCGTTGCAGGCCACCACACTTACATAAATCCATAGGAACCGCGCCTGGGATCAGATATCCTAGTTAAGCCGTCTGTACATAATTCCCTCTTGAACACAGAAGAGGACGCGTTCATAGCCTGTAAAATACTCCTCACGAGCTCTGGCCCTATCCTAGTGACCACTCACTACAGACCACCTCGACAACCACTAAACATAGACGTCCAAACCGGCCTCTAACCAATCAAAAGCTCTTCCTCTTCTTTGTGGGGGACCTGAGCGGTTTCCAACCCATACTACTTTCAAACACCAGCAACAATGTGGGGAGGTATCTAACCGGTGACTTACAGCGATATCGCTGCGAGCACATTGGCCCCGCCTTTTCTACATTCTCTGGGTATAACGGAAATACCACGTCACCTGACGTGGTTTTCCTGAAATTACTACGCTACACGATTTTACACCCACTTTGCCCCGGGCACCCACGTAGCATCTGATCACCTCCCTATATGCATGATTATCTGATCATCGCTTATACTTATACACACACCCATCTTCGACTACAACCACACAAAGTGGGCGGAGTTCAAATGACATAACTTAGAACATACCACACAGCCTCAAAATGCAGAACACCACTCTTAATCACATAGACGACCACTGATGTACAGCTCGAAACCGACACACACCACGCAAAACCTTTACTTGCATGAAACACTTCTCGTTCTCCATAAACACACAAAAATTTATTACACAATATAGCCACCACTACAATAAAGGAACACAATTAACCATTACACTCTTGCGTGCATGCATCTTACACTGGTTTCAGCTAGACCGGAACCGCCAGTGGCGCAAGGTGACCGGCATCGCGGGTGATGCTCGCTACACTGAGCCTTTCTTCTTCTAGTGGCGTTTAAGAGAATGTTGAGTACAGAACCAACAAAACTCATCACCCTCGATGTATTTAGGCCCCATTGGGACACGGTGTAAACACACAACCTAACTAAACAGCACAGACAAGAGCACTTTTAATCCACACTCACAAGCTTGGGCACACCCCTAGTAAGAATGGAGATGCTTTATAACACAACTACATTAACTTTTCCGACCACCGTCAAGAAAAGAAACAATACATCAAAACAATTCCCAAACGCGCCCCGGCCACTCCAGCCTACCAGCCACAATAATCTACCACCTTCCTGAAAACAATTTTCCTCTCCTCACACACTTACTTAATGCCTCAATCGCCTCAAGACACTTTTCACAACCATTCAAAATCTCACACAAGAACCCCTTCCCCCTCAAACAACTCCGGATCTATTGCTCTGTTATAGACTTATCCGAATTTCCTGGAACAAAGGAATTGGTTCTTCCCCTACCAATATGGGTTCATGAAGTGCTGGTCCACTTAGACGGTGTTTACCATCGTTCATGACATTGTACAAAAAAACACGCCAAGCAAAACAAAAACACTCTCCATCAGTAAGGATGTGGTGAAGCCATTCGACTCCGTGAAACTCTCCTAAACACGGAATTTCCTCTCTGCAACAGAAGGCTCCTCTCACACTACTTCACAGATCGGAGTTGTCACATTAAATACAACAACACCACATCACACCCATTTACATCTTGCTCAGGCGTATCCGAGAGAGATGGACACTGTCCTATGCCTATGGCAAGACCATTCTCGTCTACGTCCCTGGACCAGACAGGATCGCGCGCCAGGCACAAATAATACTGGATGACAAGACCGAGTACGAAGACAAGTGAATCATTGCTACGAATACTCAGAAGATACAGGTGACACTCTATAGCGCAAGCAATCATTGCATGCACAACCTACAGGTATACTCGCACACACCAGAGTGTAAACACCAAGACCCACAAGATGCATATACACACCTCATACAAAAAATCAATGGTAACATTCCACATACACACCAAAACATAATTCAAGCAGAGGCCCAAAACACCAACAATAAGCTGCCAGCCGAAAACTACAAAACACATCTATAAAAAAACTCTAGACAGACCACTCCTTACATACGCTACAATAACCTTCGTAGCTGCGAGTGATACATGGTAGAGGAAAACACAGCGCACTCAGAAATCTGCTTTGAGATGGGCATGTCGCTCTCTTCTGTACACATTAATGGCCACACTACACGAAAAAATTAAACTTAGACCACTTAACAAATACGCTCACACCTGCTTAACGAGATAGCTAGGAAAACTCGCAGTAGACCCCACATACACAATACTACACGAAAACTGCTGTGATAGCATTAAGATACCTCGCAGTCAACGACAACCCACAACCAATACCTATCCACGCATAAATTAACAGGATCATGAATGTCGCGTTTTCATGTACTCATTCAGGCTCTCTTTCAACCTCCAACCTTTCACCGTCCCACTAAAGTTAATACCAAAAACAAAACACACAAAAATACAGTGCATCGGTGTCTAGCCACCGAACTGTTAACTCTCCCTATTCACTTGTCAGTTTATTTCAGAACCCATTCCTCTACGACTATTTGATTTCCTGTGTCTTCAACGTGATCCCTCTCTGTTATTTACATTTACATCGTATCGTAGCATAACAACATGACGGTCCTCAGTCAGTCTACAAGAAACAAACTCAGAACGAAGAGACGAGACCCTGAACAAGGAGGCAAAGCCAAGAATAAGTGATATAAAGAAACGACAGAATTTCATCGGAATTTAATGAAGAAAATTACCAAAAAAAAGAAAGATATGCGTTCACCTGACTGTTTTGAAATTCCTTTTGTTTCGAGAGGGTGAGTTAGAGACCCTAAAGGAGGATCTATCCTTAATTTTCGCCTTTTTCTGCCTAATCTTCTACACTTTTTTCACATCCTATAAGCGACATAACTTGACCATAGCGCTCAGGACCATCTTAAAGCAGGGCGTAGTGAGCCCCGGAAGGAAGCCCCTTTCAGGGGTGCGAAGAAGAAGGGTGCTTACTGGGATTTGTAAAAGTTCAGTTACTCTCGGTTTTTTATATTTCGAGAAGTTTATGTGTGATAGAAAACGTTTTGTCAAACAAAATTAACGTTCTACTTTCCAGCCCATGACATTAAAACATATTTTTACATTGTGTGCAGGTGTGCTGAGATGCAACTCAAAATAATCGAGATCTCTGCTCTCCTGCGTGTGGGCCATAACAACTCTGGCATCTCCAAACGGCTCAATGACATATGGATGACCGTTTACAGAGACGCAGAAGGCTCAAGAAAGGGGAAAACCTCAAAAATCGACCTCGATTGGGCAGACCTCAAGTTTTCAACAGTTTGGCTATGAGAAGGCCCTCGAATGTACTCCGAAGCTCAAAATGACTGTGATCGCAAATAATAAGGAAATCACGGTGGCCACAGTGTCCAGGGCCGTCGAAAAGGAGGGCGGCAAGAGCTTGAGTTGCGTAGAAAGGTCTCTGCGTCATAGCAATCGAATTCTGATTTTAATTCTGATTAAAAAAAGTTCTACTGTCGATCCGTTCATAAAGAAGAAAAATGATTGCCTAGTAAGCTTTGACCAGGACATCTTTGAGGTTTGTAACGTGTCCACGCCACGACCAAGCACCCAGCCTACTTGATGATACTCGGACTCGTGAATTTCATTGGCGATAAGATGTCACCGGTATTTTTTGCAGCCGGTTACAAGCTCACGGAGAGTAACAAACTTCTAAGCTAGTGGAAGGGCACCTTTTCCGTTCTCCTGGTAAAAAGACCAGTGGATTACCTGATTCGAACCCCATCAAGAGATAAGGTTTTCCACATCAATATGTTGAAGAAATATCACTGCCATGCGTGTTACAAAAATATTGTGGCCATCGATGCAGAGTCTCCTTTGGAAGCGGTATATCCGGCTGACCCCCTCAATTTCGTGAAAGTAGTATGCATTGAACAAGATGGTGATTACCCTATTCCATCTTTACCTGGACCCTCGGAATCATCATCCCCCATGCTGGATGTCTTCCCCATGCTAGCGCCCCTTCAAAAGAGTTCAGCTGCAGCAATTGCTAAATGGATTCGAAGATGTCATCTCCGAGACCCCCGGTTGCTCCAATCAATTTGTACATGAAATCGTTCTCACCACTCAAGAACCTGTTCGATCGAAGCCCTATCCTCTTCCCATCCACCTAAGGAAAGCGTTTAACGAAGAAGTGGACAATCTTTTAGCCTCAAATATCATCAACCCCCCCGAATTCAGATTACTGCTCCCCGATAGTCATGGTTCGCAAGCCTGACCAAACTTTGCGCATATGCGTCGATTTTCGAAAATTAAATTCGGTCACGGTGTTTGATGCAGAACCTATCTCCCTTACAGACGAAAATCTCCACCTTTTTGAGGAAGCTAGATTTATTTCGGAGTTGGACCTCTGCAAAGCCTACTACCAAATTGCCCTCCGTAAAAACGCGTGTAAGTATACTGCCTTTACCAACTACAAGGGTCTTATGCAGTTTAAAAGACTTCCTTTCGGGTTAGTCACTGCATGTAGCAACTATAATAGGATGATGCGAAGGATTGTGGATGACTTGCCGCACATTTCATTCTACTTCGACCACCTTTATGTTGCTACCACTACGTGGGACGAACGCGTGATAGCTCTCCGCGTAACACAAACTAGGCCTCGTGAGCACGGACTCACCCTTGGACCCTGTAAGTGGCACTTTGAGTACGATACTATTACGTATTTGGGCTTCAATGTTGGGAAAAATAAGATGGGCCCAGGACGAAAAGGTCAGAGCCATTGTCGAGATTCCCCTTTCCCGCACGAAGAAACAGCTGAGGTAATTCATGGGATAGGCCTCGTTTAACTGTAGATTTATCCTTAACTTCGCATCTATTTCCGCCCCTTTAAGTGCCCTCCTTCAGAAGAGATCTCCAGATCCGCTTTCATGGAATCCAGAAGCTACTGACAGGTTCCAGCAGCTCAAGGACAAGCTAGAGTTCGCCCCCATTACGAAGCTTCCTAACAGCTCCAAACCCTTCGGCATCCAAACGGATGCAAGTGGCGAATGAATTGGATGCGTGCTATTCCAATACTCCGACGAAACTGAAAGCCACCCGATGGCTTACGCGAGCCGAAGGCTAGTGCCCTGTGAACGTAGTTACCCGGTAATAGAACGGGAAGCTTTAGCTATTGTATGGAGTATTATCAAATTCAGCATGTATTTAATAGTGAAAGAGTTTATTGTCGAGACTGACCATCGCCCTTTGTCGTACCTTCGAAATACTAAGAGCAAGAACGGACGTATAATACGATGGCTTTTGATACTCCAACAATATCAGTTTAAAGTTTGGTATATACGAGGTACTAAAAATTGTTTAGCTGATAATCTTAGCCGGGATCCATTACCCAACAATGCTGACTAATCCACTAAATTACACTGGTCTGCATTTTGGAATTCTTTAATTTTTATTTTTATTTATGGATGTGATCTTACATATTCTTGGGTTGCTGATTTTAAATATCTAAACCATTTTTTCTACCACTTAGGGATTTTGAAAAAAAAAAATTAATGATAACAAAAAAAGTGCATTTTTAATATATTATTACTTATTTAAAATGAATAAGTAATCTTGCAAAAGCACATTATTTTAGTTTTAAGAACATATGTATACCAAATCAACATGAAATAAATCACTGTTATCATGAAGTGAATCAAAATCATCATCAAATCAAAAAAATCTAAAATAAAACATGCTCTCATGGTTAACTTACATACCGATTCAATAAGGCGTACCGCTATGATTTCCGCTTGTGCTGTGCATCGGGACCATCATGTTTCAATGACCAGCAGTAATCCGCCATCATGCTGACATTCCATTTGCCCTGGTATCGAGTTTCCATGGTTCAAATATCCTTGTTCCTCACTGTTGTTCCCACAATTCATGGAAAAATAGTCAAGATATGAGTGCAAAAAGTGCATCTTAACACTCATTCTTGACCCAAGTTGCTGGAAACTTGAAATGAGATCTTGGATAATTTTTTCATATTCTGGGGAGCGGGTGTTTCCCAAGAAGTTATGGACAACCTGCTTGAAGGAAAACTAGGCATTCACCTCGACACCTGCTAATGCCTCCTCAAAATGCTTGTCCTTCATCAATTTCCGAATATGAGGGCCAACAAAGATTCCTGCCTTTAGCTTGGCTTTACTTACACGAGGAAACTTTGATTCCAGGTACTTGAAAGCAGCTCCATTCTTGTTCAAAGCCTTCACAAAATGTTTCATAAGCCCTAACTTGATGTGAAGTGGTGGTAGCAGAATTTTCTTGGGGTCAACTAGTGGCATAGCTCTCACGTTGTGATTTACAGGTAAAAAAAGCTGGTTCTTGGTGCCCAGTCCTTTTTTCATAGTGCTGGCTGTCAGCCCTGCTATCCCAGAGACACAAAAAACAAGGATCCATCTTGAAGACCTTCTTAGAGAGCAATAACTTTTAACCCGCCACAAATGAGAAAATTGTGCTGATGGTACTTGATTGCAGTTATTAGTGTTTTCAAATTTTCGTAGGTTTCGGACATTTGGATACTATGACCATTTGGCACAGATACAGCTGTGTTGCCATTGTAAAGAACAACAGTCTTTAAACTTTTGTTAGAAGAATCAATGAAGAGTCTCCATTTATCTGCTTTGTACGGCATCCTCATGTGTTCGATAAGGCGAGAAATATTTGAACAGAAAAGTAAAGAATCCTCTTTCTTAAAGATCTGAATGAATTCAGCTTCACGATGACGGTACCAAGCGAATGTTGTTCCAGAAGCTAGAAGCCTGTGTTCCTTCAGTCTAGAGCCAAGTAACTGTGCACTTTTCTTTTGAAGGTTAAGGCCTCGCACCAGATCGTTGAGCTCAGCTTGGTTGAAGAGCTTGAGATCGTCATTTGTTGGTGGTTCATAGTCTACTTCCATCTGTTTAGTATCGCTAGTATCGGACTCGGATGAAATTTCCCATATCTCAGGTGGCACAAGCACAGGTGTATCATCTGAGTGTGGAACAGGCCTTATTGCTGAAGGAATATTCGGGTATATTACGCGATCTTTAGTCTTCATGTTGAATTCAGCTACTTTAGTCTTACAAAAGTAGCAGTCATCAGGGTGATTCTTGTGCTCTCGCCATACCATTGGAACTAACTCCAAAGGGCATACATTTAAATTTTCCAACTAACCACATTTGGAGGTTACTTATGCAACTCTTGCAAGCTTTGTGTGGGGAAAATGGCTTGTCTTGGTCTAATCTGCAGCCAAAATAAGCTAAGGAGTAATATTGCTCCGTAATCTGAAGGGGTGAATTGCCTACAGACATAGTAAAATATGTCTGCTGAATTTATACAGCCTCTAGATATATTCACAGTCTAAAAATAAAGAAAGTTATATTAGAAATATTAGAAATATATATATATATATATATATATATATATATATATATATATATATATATATATATATATATATATATATATATAGTAAAAAAAAGAGAAATTGGACGCGAATGAGCAATGAGACAAGAAACAGGAGTTTTTTAGAGGCAAGAGAAAGGGACATTAGAAGAATCCAGGATCAAAGGGAACAGAGGGCGGCACAATGAAGGCAACCCTTTACCGAGAAGACAAAAATAACGCCAGGGGAAAAAACTTTTTTCAATTTTTTTCCCTTAAGAGGCTACATAAACCATGGAACCGAAAGAAAAGCAAGAGCAGCCCCTGTACTGAGACTCCTTTACTCATTAAAAGGATTAATAACAGGTAATAAAAGAAAATGATAACGACGCGCTTGGAAGGGAGGTGCTAAATTACCCCTCCCCCCTTGCTCCATATTAACTGCCTATCTAAAGCAAAGATTAGAGAGCTCTAAAAAGTTAAAAACAAAACCCTCGCTTTGATCACAAACACCAGAAGAATAGAAAAAGAGGACCAGGAGAGCCCTACAGAAAGGTTGAGATTAAACTCCTTAACATCGTTGTAAAAAACAGCGGAAAAATCTAGAGGAAAATTGACAACATTCCTCCAATTTTTGCAGAGAATAACATCACCAGAGAAAACGGTCCGTTCAACCACAGATTTATTCCCTAGTGCAAGACCCCAACAGGCAATAGTCGAAGTACCATTGTACACATAATTATAAAAAAACTCCCCACCGAATCAAGGAACAAGTTGCTTTGGAACTTACCAGAATGAGACAGACAAGAAACCTAACAAGAAAATATAAACTCCTATCAAGACTCCCAGGATAATTGACCCCCAAAAGCGGCTAATCAAATTAATACCCAAATTGAATAGACAACAGTGAAAAAATCAGTGAAGGGAAAAAAAGAAGTGAACATGAAGAAAAAGAGAAGAAAGAAAAAGAAGAACATACAAAAGGGAGTAGCGAAACAACAGGTACACATGACGGCATGAATGCTCCATTACAAAGTAGAATAAAAGAATTAGTAAAAGAAAGCAGAGATTGGTCGGCTCACCAGGGAATTTTAAAGAAGTTGCAATTCCTTACCAGTAGAGAGCCACAGGTATAAGATGGAATAGAAAAGATAACGCAGGTTGTGGTTCGGATTCCACGTTAATCAGTAGACAAAACATATCGAACTATACCATTCTATCCTTCTATTCCCAGCTATCATTGTCGGATACCTAATATCAAGTTCTGCTCTCCTACTAAACTTTCCTTTTCACTTTTTCTATCTTCTATTATCCACCTTCCATGGCCTCCACCTCTCTTTCTCCTTCTAGCCCCACCAAACGGGGGTGAAGCCGATGAGAGAATGGCCCCAGGGAGCCTGGAAGAATCAAACAGGGTCCTCTCTCCTTCTCTCTCACCAGGATTAAGGGTGGAGGGTTTTGCGGCAGATACAGCTATCATCCCCTACAAAAAACAAGGTCTGTTGACCAAAAGGTCGCGTGCCCTCACTTATTCTGATTTATGTCCTTACGACTTTGAAAATTTTAAATAATTTCCTGATTTACCTTGGGAGGACTTTGGGAATTATATCATTCGAAAGAGAATGCAGAACAATATAAGGGTTTCAAATTTCGTTACAATCAGCCGAATAGTTATGATGTTATTGCAAAAATAAAATAATTCCCTGGGTAACCTTGGAACGACTTTGGCAATTATATCATTCAAAATATAATGCAAAAGAACATAAAGGCTTCAAATTTCGTTAGAATGGTCGGAATAGTTATGATGTTATTGCCAAAAGAAAATAATTCCCTGGCTAACCTTGCGATGCTTTGGTAATTATATCATCCGAAAGAGAATGTAAAACAACATAAGGGTTTCAAATTTCGTTTTAATCTGCAGAATAGTTATTTTATTGGCAAAATAATATAATTTCCAGGCCAACATGGGAGGACTTTACCAATTGTATCATTTGAAAGAGAATGTAAAAAAAACATAATGGTTTCAAATTTCGTTAGAATTGGCTGAATTGTTACAATGTTATTAAAAAAAAAAAAAACGTGGACCGACCGACATAGTAAGATGTAGAGTCACCCGCGACGAAAAAGTCACAATTTCTAAAAGCTTATTAAAAAGCTGAACTAAATTATATTAAAATACTAGGCAATGGCTTCGCCACTAAGGGGGAGCTTGCGCTTCGCTACTAAGATTAAAATTTAAAATCTAAAAAAAAGCAGCCATGGTTAAATTTTTATAAATTTTCTGAACTTCGCCAATTATAATAATTTTAAAAAGGACCTCTAAACTAAATTTACCCCCTTTCAAAATATCACGTTGCTAAAGTATAAAGTTATAGAAGAAGATATATAAAAATAAATTTTCTGAACTTCACCATTTGTAATTCTTTGGGTTTTAAAAATTTCACAAAATTTCGATACTTATATTTATTTCTGAACTTCACCATTTTGTTTTTTGATATTATAAAAAAAAACAAACAAGCAATGGCTTCGCCACTCTCCACTACAGGGAGAGTGGCTATTAAGATTAAAATCTAAAATCTAAAAAAAAGCAGCCATGGTTACATTTTTATAAATTATTATAATTGGAGAAGTTCAGATATAATAATTTTAAAAAGGAACTCTAAACTATTTCCTCCCTTTCGAAAAATCCCGTTGATAAAATATAGTTATAGATAAAATAAAAAAGCAGCCTTACTTAAATTTTAATACATTTTCTGAACTTCACCAATTGTAATTCATTTTCTTTTAAAACATTATAAAGCATTGGATAATCATATTTACTTTTTCTAAACTATTTTGTTTTTTCAAACTCTAAAAAAATTACCTTGATAAAAACTGAAAATATACTTAAGTCATAACCAAACTAAGATGAAATTATTATTCAAGTACTCAAAAAAATCCCGTTCTTAAATTATAGAGTTAGTGTTGATGATGATATAATTTATTAATTAAAATGGCTGGCCTTAACTGTTTGTCACACATCATTTATAGAAATGGAAAGGCGAAAAAAGGGTCACACCCTAATTGCATAGTCTAGAATAGTATAGCATAGCACATTATAGCATAGTATAACATACGAAAGGCGGTCAATAAGTTTTGCGAATCGGTAGGGCAAAACAGAGGAAGGGGGATAGCTGTTTGTGGGAGTGTTAGGACAAGTTAGGACAAGTCAAGACCTGCAGTTGCACGCTTTTGCCTCGTCTATTTAAGAAGCAGTAGCTGATCACAGATCGTCAGTCACAAATTTTTCAACAATGGAGAAGGTTGAGCACCGCGCAGTGATCAAATTTTTGACCAAGGAAGAATGCAAAAGAGATCCATGAACGCATGGTTGCAGTGTATACCGACACCGCCCCTTCCTATGCAACATTGCTCGCTGGAATAGGGAGTTCCGCCATGGTCGTGAGTCCCTTGAAGATGACCCCCGTTCAGGACGCCCATCAGACGTGACCAACGAGGACAATGTTGCCCGCGTGGAGAGGAAGATCCTCAAAAATCGATGGGTGAAGGTCGAAGAAATCGAGCGAGAACTTGGAATATCACATGGAGGTTTTTTCAACATCATCCACGACAATTTGGCCATGACCAATTTAGGTCCCTAGAAACCTCACGCCCCATGATCGACTTCAACGTCGTTAAAGTCCACAAGGCCAGAGTTGCACAAGCTGCCCTGCGTGAGTGCGGATTCGTGGAGCTTAACCATCTCCCCTATAGTCCAGATCTGGCCCCTAGCGACTACTTTTTATTCCGCCAGCTCAAGGCTGCACTGCGTGGACGCCGGTTTGGGGACGATGAAGATGGCCAGCTCGCCGTCCAGGAGTGAATTGAAGAGCAGTCGGGAGATTTCTGGTTTCGGAAATTCGAAGCCTCAGGGACAAGTGGCGCAAGTGCATTGAAGTCGAGGGTAGTTATATTGAAATATAATAAAACACTTTTCCTCCTATCTCGTTTCCTTATATCCGAATTGCAAAAATTATTGACCGCCCCTCGTAGTTTATTATTGCATAATGGTGCTTATGATATTATAGCATAGTATAATATGGCATAGTATATTATAGCATAATATTGTATAGTATAGCATAGCATAGCAAAACAATAGTATAGTAAAGTATAATATGTATAGTATATGCAGTATAGTATCTCATAGCATAGTATAGCCTAGCCTAGCATATCCTGGTATAGCCAGGTATTGTCTAGAATAGTATAACATTTTATAGCATAGCCTACTATAGTTTCGAATAGTAGCCTTGCAAAACCTAGCTTGCCGTAGGATAGCCTACCTTAGTATTACTTCACCTAGCATAGTATAGACTAGCCTCGAATGCCTAACATAGTAAATCCTGCCTAGCGTTATAGCATAGTATGACCGAGTAGATTATGTCATAACATAACCTACCATAGTATAGTCTAGCATCGGATAGCCTAGTCTAGCCTAGCCTAGTCTAGTATAACCAAGTCTAGCCTATGATTCCCTATAATATAGGTGACCAGACGTCCCCGTTTTCCGTGACCTGTCTCCGCTTTTCACTGGGACTGAAAGATCCGAAATTAGAATAAACTTAAAGTAAAAAATGAAAAAAACCGAAAGTTTTGACCAAACTACACGTATCGTATAGTTGCGCGCCGTAATACTCGCACTGGTGGCCAGATGTCAATATTTATCTTCAGTAGTAGACGAAATTCTTCTAAAACGGCACCCTGCAGTCGTAGACGGCCAGACAGTCCAGAACTAGCGCCGCTCAGAGAGAGACGGAAGTGTTATCGTTTATCATATATATTATTATATGTTATTTAACGTTTAATTTATATGTGTATTTATTATCTACAATGTGTGTGATTACTGTGATAACAGATCTGTTTGTCTGTCAGAGGCAGTAACAGTTGGAAACTTGTCATTAAATAAAACCACTAGAGACTAGAAACGTATTACAAATTATTCATTCCGAACTTGTGCCAGCCTGTCTGTGTCAGTGGTGACTAGCACTTTCTGGCTGACTGACTAGCAGATAGCTACCTGCTTTAGCCAACAAACGACGGCGCTTTGCTGTTGATTAAAAAACTGCGATTTTGTAGCCTACTTCGTTGACATTCATTGAGTAGGTTGATAAGTGATTGCCTATTTCTCCTTGAACACGATATTGGAAATTGAAAAAGCAGTAAATTCCCTCAGAAGAAAATACCCTAACGCTACAATTGACGAAGATATTCTTTTTGATGAGGTGTCTGGTCTCCAGGAGTTGCTTCAGTGGGAAATACTGGAGGAATGGAAGAGAGAGAGAGGATAAACCTCTCATTCAGAGATGGGGCTCAGTTATAAGCCATTTTCAACTAAATGAAAATCCACTCATCAACATTGCTAGATTGGCATTTGTAGTAATCTGTCTACCAGGTAGCAATGCTCCTGTTGAGAGAGTTTTTTTCTAAATGAATGATTTGTGAACCGCTAAGAGAAATCGGTTCACAGTCTCTACCATGAAGTCCCTGCTAACAGTAAAGAAAAAAAGAATAGAGTTAATAAACATCATTAACACAGCATGATACCAGCCACCCAGGCAGTTCGAATTACCGCTGCAAAACTTTACTAGCCTATTTAACAATAGGACGCCGGTCATTTTGATGGGCGAGGAGAATTTGCTACAAAACCGGACATCTGCAGGGCTAACTTCAATCTGTCCTTTAACTATTTTATATAACCAGTAGAGCTCTCTCGCAGTGACCATACTGCAACTCTAATGCATATAAACAAGCAATCGATACAAATCCATTTGAGGAAATGAAAAGCATATCAAAGAAGGGATTGGGATAAGTACAAAGAATTACTTTAGATGTACGTACCCGATCCGCCCGGGGGGAAGCCACTCTAGAGGAAATCGACGGAGAGTTGCATAGTAATAGAGAAGAAATTAAAAGGGCAGAGAAGTGGGCCATCCACATTAGCTTGTTAAAAACTATCCAACGATTCAGATGGACACCAGAAATGCTGGCATTGAAAGAGGAGATCAGTCGAGCGGGACAAAATACACAAAGATTCAGTCCAACGCAATCAGGAGACAGAGAAGAAAATTAACAGGACTAATTTACGAGACACATAAAAAGAAACGGGATCAATACTTCGAGAAAATAACTTTAGAATCACACTCAAGGGAATTTTGGAAACATTAACAGATTAAAACCACGGAAAGTATGTGATAGAATGAAAATTAATGACGCAGGGAACATTTTAGAAGACGAGGCAGAGATAGAAACATTGTTCATAGAGCACTGGAAAAATGTGTTTCAAATCAGCGAAGAAGAAAACGAAAACTATGACATTGAATTGGAACATCAGATCGTGGACAAATTAAATGCAGAAATTGAGAGAACATAACCCTTTCATTTTGTTGAGGAAAAAAGAAACAACACCGATGGGAAAAATGCAGTGATTACATCAGAGGAAATAAAATATACGATAAAAAGCTTCCGACAAAGAGCCCAAGTCAGACCGGGACTCAGCAAGTTCAATTAACTTGAAGCATTCCCGAACATACAAGAGGTAGTAATAGAAGTTTTCAATGCGTACTTGAATACATAATAATTTCCTGATTAACTCAAAGTAGCAGGGATGATATTCATCCCCAAGGAGCGAAAATCACCAATATCAAGTGGCTAACTACCGCCCCACCTTGCTACTAGATTTAATCAGTAAAATTTCTAAAAAATAATTCAGAACTGACTATCGAAATAGCTCGATGATAACGGCCTAAGGAACAATTGCCAATTTGGTTTCAGGACAAATAAAAGCACGGAGATGGCCCAAGAAGTAATGCATGAGAAGATTGCGAAAGCAAGGAAGAGAAAAGGAGCATAGACATCGTTTGTCGGGACGTGTACAAGTCCTTCGACAAAATTGATATGTAATTCAAGATACTCAGTCTGTGAATGAACAACAAAATCGAAAGGATATTATGCGATTATGTAATGGAGAGACGCGTTTATATGGAGATAAGACGCTATTAGGGAGACGAAATTGAGCTCCCTGCCGGTTTGTCACAAATGAAGTTTTGAGCCCCTCTCTATATTCACTTCAGATATACCGCCACCCAAAAAATGAGGGATGCTTGAACATCAAATTGGCCGACGACAGCACCCAGCTGATAGTTAGCCATTAAAGAAACAAACCAATTGCAAGCTAGAATTACGATAAAAGTGATAAAAAATATCAATAGAGAAAAAGAAAAATGGAAAATTAAAAACAACCGAGATAAATTTAAGATGGTGCCAACCTGTGTACAGGAGGAGCATCTTAGATGTATATGTAGAAGGTGAGCGCTACAGATACCACAAAGTGTGCTAGATGCTTGAACTAACCATTACGACATCATGTTACAAAAGATTACGTTACTGAGAGGGCAAATCGGGGAAACAGCGGACTTGTATTGCTGTACAAGTTGAGAAAGCTAAGCATTAAAAACAAGAGAAAGATTTACCAAGCTATAATGCAATCCGCGTTTATTTATCCAATTATAGCGATGTAGACGATCTCAAGGAGCAACCTAATAGGAGTCCAAAAAGTACAGAACAAAGTTATGCACATAATAACAAACACTAAAAGAACAGAACTAAGAAGACAACGAGACCTTCATAGGTAGGCGAATATAAGGCAACTCAACAGATTAATTAGAAAAGGAACCAGGGAAGTCATATAAAAGATACCTAACAAAGTAGAAATAGGTTCAACTAACCAAATTCCCCACAGAGAAGATTGTGTAACACAGAGATTATTTTCAAGTTTTCCAAAGATCGTGGAAAGAGGAGAAGAAGAGAAAGACGAAGAGGAAGAGAAAGACGATAAGGAAAAGGCACCGTTAAAAAGACTTTGGTATCAACCCCTTCGACGCTCAAATCTTCCAATAAATAATTGTGCAAGAATATTTAATAGTAGATCACTAATCCTGTTTATGGGAGTTTTAAATGCAAGATACCGGATACAGAATAAACAACAAGCAGGGAAGGACGTGCAAGCCCTAATAAATAGATGGATAGTCAGGCGACTAGTGCTGGACTTCCTAACATTCATAAAAAATAAAACAGCAACCACACCAGCATATGTCTTGTAAATAACAATCTACCATTTAACTATCATATGGAACCTGTAGATGTTATCTGCAGGAATGATAGAGCAACGCTACTCAACTTTCATCAGCTACTAAATCAGCTCGCTGCCTAAAAATGGAAGGCATACTACAGAGCCGATTGGGCAAAATACAAACAAAAACTAGACACTTACCTACCAAACAGACTCGATGCAGCAACACTTGAGAAGAGATCGACGATGAATTAATAGAATACGGACATACATATAAACATACATATATACATACATATAAGTATTTCATATGGGCCCCGTAGATGAAAGCAAAGAATACGAAAATAAGATTATTAAAAGAGGATATACAAAGAAATGGACCAACGAGGGAAAGATACTTAAATCCGAGAAAAAAAAGAGATAACTACTAAAAGACATAACTGACAAACAAAAGGAATACTGGGTCACAACCGTTGAAAATATCGACAACGAGATAACGCACCAAGCATTCTGAAAGAAAGTAAAACGAATGGGAAATAATAAATACAAAGAGAAAACAAAGAATAAAGATGGACATGGAAATACAATTGCCGAGGAATACGAGATTAAAAGATTATTGTGGGAACACTGGAAAGGAATGTTCAGCATAAGCAAGGAGGGAAATGAGAATTTTTGTTCGACTTTGAAAATCAGATAATCGATTCACTACACGAACAAATAGGACGAACTTACCTGCATCACTATATAGAAGAGGAAATATATACCAATGAAGGAATCAACGCCAAATAACTACCCAAGAGCTAAGAAATACGATCTCAAATTTTAAACAAAAAGTGCCAGGAAGATCGAGCCTCACCAGGAAGAAGTACATAGTAGCCCCAAATAATATCTTCGAGGAGTTAGATAATATGTTAAACGCTTGCCTAAACACGGGATATTTCCCCGACGAGTTAAAAATATTGAAAATGATATTCATTCCGAATCCTAGAAAAGCACCTTCTAAGGTCGGGACAATGTCGTAGTACACCACTCTATACCATACACTACTCCTATATTATGAGGAGGGGGGGTGACTTAATTACCTACTACAACACGAACCATTTAAGGACTGTTTGCAGGGATTAACGACCGACTAGGAGGCCAAACTTGAGGCTTTTGGTTTCACCTTAATAATCAGACAAAGTGCATAAATGGTTGGCGAGATTTACTTGAAAAGTTCGAGAGTATCATTCAAGGTTAGTTAAAGATGAATTAACAAAAATATAATGTTATTTACAAACATCAAAATAAGAATTAAAAAAATGGCAATAAGTGATTATTTAAGTTGAAATAGTCTCTAAATAATTATTATGAGGAGGGATACTCAAATGATCTTAATTGATTAGCGTTACTAGGCTCAAATCAAAAGGGGGAATTTGAGAATACTAATAATGGAGGGGGTTTCAGTCTTACGGGTCGGTGACTTCGAGGAAGGCTCTTCTTGCGATGAGGTGAGTGGGGAACAATCCGATGAGGGAAGTGGGGCACTGTCCGAATGGAGCAGGTGGGGCACGATCCGAACCAATCTTCCGATGAAGATAGCTAATCTTTAAAGATGACGTTCGACCGGAAATGTGATAATTCTCGTAATTCCACTGGAAGAGGAAACTTATTTTCCTCAAAGGTCATCGATGGAGATTTTTTTCGGTTCGATTAAATGAAGGGAGACTGTCGCGCAACTTAAAAGGATTGCCGATCACAGAAGCTATCAATTGACTGTGGGTAGAATCACGGCAGAGAAAGTCTTGCTGTGTATGAACGCTCACGGGACTTCGACCAGAGACGATGAGGACGAGTTTGAGGTGCGTGCGGGACTCCTAGATCTCCAGTCAAAACCGATTATTTGTATTGCCGATACTGAAGGGAAAGGGGGAATTTGGAGAAAGGAGTCACAAGATCCAGACATCTTAATTCTGAGGCAGAGTCGATTTATCATTTAACAGCAAGGCGCAAAACACAGCGGCTCTTTCTCGCCTCGTCGACGAGGGGGGAGGGGGGACTTGGGACAATCTCGCAGGATTAGGGGATATTTCCCCAATGCGCTCAGGAATCGAAATCTTTCGAATGTTCCCGAGCAGGAAGTGACGTTTTCCATGGCGGGATACAATCGCACGTGGTCTCCAAATAACGTGAGGAGGTCAGAGGTTGTTCTTTTACAATATCCTTTCGCGACTTCATCGGAAAGGTATTCGAAAAAATTACTAACTTACGGCTGAATAAATATCTAACGGAAAAGAACTTATTGAATAAACAACAGCTTGACTTCAGGAAGAAAAGAAGCACAGAACTGGCACTCAGCGTTATTACAGAAAAATTAGCAAGGTTAAACCAGAAAGAAGCAGCATAGCTATAGTATTCAGGGACGTATCGAAAGCATTTAATAAAGAGAAATGCAATAAAAAATTCTTAATCTTGGATTATCAAACAACTTAGAAAGAACATACATAGACACAGGAAATTACCAAGGTGAGAAATTCAAACTTGATGCCGGCTTCGCGCAGGGAGGGTGTCTGAGTTCTAGACTATACGCCGTGTATACATCGGACATTTCCTCACTCATGAATGAGTACTGAGTTAACATATAGTTCGCTGACGCTTTCATATATCTAATTTCCCGTGTCTACATCAATCCTTAGATGAAGGCCAGGATGACGGCTATAGATATAAAGAATCTGAACGACTATAAAAGAAAAAAAAATATTTCAAACTATAATACCGCCTACATTAGTGTACCCTACAAGTGCAATGTACACAAAAGCCAGATGCAACCTTTTTAAATTGCAACGTGTACAGTACAAAGAAATATTATTAAGCATGAATACCCGACGTGCAAAGAGACGGACACAAATAGATCTACATAAAGATGAAAAAATAGAGCCACTAAATAAAATAATTGAGAAAAGGGCTATGAAAATTACAGAAAAAAGCACAGGAAGAAATAGGAGTAGAACTCAACAAGCGAATAGCACGAGGAGAAGGTTAGAGACAACGCATGCTTTTTCCACCTTGTACTGGAACACATACAAAGATTTTGTATTTTGGAAGTATAAGGATGTAGATGCCAGATAGTCAAACAAGGACTGGCTCACCAGCCCCCCTCCAAATTATCAAACAGAGCAGAAATGCACATAAATACAATAGTGAAAAAATTAAAACAAACAACAGAAATTGGACGGATCACCCAACAAGGTAACTAGAAAGAATAAAGAAAAAATATGAATATCAGAAAGTGAGTAACAGAGATTGACGGTTCTCCCGCAAATTACGCAGAAGTTGTTCAGAACGATTGGATATATTTTTGACGAACGAAATATAGAAAAATTAAGGACCTTAGTTCGGACTCCACGTTGATTAGTAGGTCCACATAATGGAATATTCATTCTTTGTCTTCTATCACCATGTTTGTAAGAAGTATGTCAACTTAGATCAACTTCTTCTCTTCTACTGATTACCCCCTTTAACCCATCTTTCTTCTTCTCCTATCCCTCAACGTCACCCGGCCGTATCTTCTCTCTCGGGCCCACCAAACACGTTTGTGCCTGGAAAAACGGGCGCTGGGGAGCCGAGAGGGGGCACCCGGGTGGTTCTTTGCCCCATCCACGCCAGGCTGAGAGGGGGTAGAGCCTTCGGACGATACTCTATTTATCTTTCATAAAAGAAAACCCAAACCTGATCGGTTAAGGAAGCAAAGTAAACGGAGGTGGGTTATGATGTAATGTGGTTGATATTAAGAAATGAAGTGCTGTGGAAGCTGGTTTCTGGCTGGAACTTGATGTTTATTTGGGATCTTCGTTTCCATATAGGGAAGGCTTCAGCCATGCGCAGTTGTCTTCGATCACTCTCCTGGAGAATGATGGTTGTTTTGCTATTTAGCAATTCTCGGGTGAGGGTCGTCCCATGCTTCGCAGTTTGGCGTTTGATAGCTCCGTATCTGAGCTGTGATATTAGCCGCAGTGACAGGGTCGTTGATATCATCCGATTGTACGAGGAATAAAATGCTCATAGTCTTCGACTAAGCATGTATATTCGTATGAAAGGTCAGACTCCTGCAAGTGGCCCGTCACGGAAAGGCAGCTGTTCTTTATGGCGAGGGAACGAGTTTTCTTTGATTTGTAATAAATTGCTAATTTAATCTGGTTTATTGGGTTGGTGGGGGTGACGTTACGATGAATAATGGGTTTTCGTCCTTCTTATATCTAGTATTTATGAATGTTTGGTAATAAAGATCTATTGTACTTGGTTATTCATTATTGAGAATGGACGAGGACGTCGAGGAATGGTAACATGGTTTTCTGTTTCCTAAATGAAATTGAGAGATGAACTTTCTTTATATATTTAAATAAGGGTAGGAAATAGGTTAGGGTTATATGCACATATGAATTTATGATCAATAAATCGGACGAAGACAGGTGATTTAAAGGGAGGATTGTTCTTGAAAATGGCATCTTCCACGGTTTCCAAGTTGAAGTTTGGCGAATAGAACACCCAGTGGAAGGCCAATTGAGACTCCATCGATCTGCATATAGATGCGGCCATCAAAGCTGTAGAAAGGCACCTCTTTGGTGCAAGGCTTAAGGAGTTGTCCTAGAACATCGGAGCCAGGAAGGATGGTATTATCCTCGGCGTGGTAGATTTTTTGGCAAATGAATTCGATGGTTTCGTCCACGGGAACGTTGGTAATCAAGAATTTGACGTCCATTGAAGCGATAAACCCGTCTAGTTTAGAGATTTTATGGATGTTTAGAAAGTTGTCCGTTGAACATAGTTTTAATCAGATGAGACCTTATGGGGGTACTGAAATATTGAAGACTTTAGCTAGGTGATAGGTCGAAAGTATGCGTCTGGCTGAAAGACCGTTTTTAAGATCAGTGAAGAAGAAAACGAAAACTTCGATGTTGATTTTGAAAATGAGATTATATAACTTAATAAAGAAATAGAAAAACCAACCCTTATCAGTTGATCGATATAAGTAGTAACACCAACGAAGGAATTGATACCATCATCGCGATCGAATAGCTTTTAAGTACAATAAACAGCTTTAAACTTAAACCACCAGGACATCAGGACTCGCGAGGTAATAACATCTAGGAAAGAATAAATAACGTTATTAATCCCTGTCTGAATACAGGTTACTTTTCAGATGATCTGAAAGTGGCGAAAATGATTTTCATAACAAAAGCTCGTAAATCATCTTTTCGGGCAGATAACTATCGACATATTTCGCTACTGTATTTCATCGGGAATGTATATGAAAAGATTTTAAAACACAGCCTCTATCAATACATGGACGAAAACAATCTTAATAATGAGCGCCAATTCGTATTTCGTAAAAACGAGCACGGACATGACACTCTGTCTAATAATTGAAAAGTTAGGCAAGGCAGAGACATAGAAGATGAGCGTAGACATTGTCCACAGAGACATGTTTAAAACTTCCGACAAAGTTTGGAGAGGGTAATCCAGTATTGGTGTTTGAGTCCTGCATTGTACGATATATACACAACATACACTTAAACATACAGTTCTAGGATAAAATAACTAAGTGATTGTGTCACCTTACAGGCACGGTCAATTCCAAACGAAAACGATAGGAGAAGAAAAAAAGACGGTCTGCAAACCAAAATGTCGTGTGCTCTCACTTATCCTTTATAACCTTACGAACTACAAAACTTTCAATAATTCCCGGACTAACCTTGGCAGGACTTTGGTAGGACCTTGGAAATTCTATAATTCGAAAGGAATGTAAAACAACATGAAGGTTTCAAATTTCGTTAGAATCGGCCGAATAGTTATCATGTTATTGGCAAAACAAAATAATTCTCCGGTTAACCTTGCAACGTTGGGCAATTATATAGTTTGAAAGAGAATGTAAAAAAAATATAATGCTTTCGAATTTCGTTAGAATCGGTCGAACAGTTATGATGTTATTGTCAAAACAAAATAATTCCCGGACTAACCTTGGGAGGCCCTTGCCAATTATATCATTCCAAAGAAAATGTAAAATAACATAAGGGTTGCAAATTTAGTTAGAATCAGCCGAATAGTTATGATGATATTGCCAAAACAAAACAAAGAACTTCTGGCTAATCTTGGGAGGACTTTGGCAATTATATCATTCGAAAGAGAATGTAAAACAACATAAGAGTTTCAGATTTGGTTAGAATGGGCCAAATAGTTATGATGTTATTGTCAAAATAAAATAATTCCAGGACTATCCTTGGAAGGACTTTGGCGATTATATCATTCGAAAGAAAATGTAAAACAACAGAAGGATTTCAAATTTCGCTAGAATCGGCCGTATAGTTACAATGTTATTACAAAACCCCCACAAAAGCAAAATGGCGACCGACAGACATAGTGAGATGTAGAGGCGCACGTGACTAAAAAGAATCTGTCAATATAGAACACAAATAGAAGTTTAGCACGTATCGAAAGAAATTGAAGATTATTCCAGTCTTCAGGAAAAAGGTAGCAGCTATATACGCAGACGATGAAATATATAGATACAGCAATGAATGGATATTAGATTCAAACTATAATACTATATATGTAAGCTAAGATCGCTCAGTCAACAGAATAAGAAGAAAATCTATCAATCAATAATCCACCCTATACTAATCTATCGGATGCGCACACTCCCATGCCATGTATTTCATAATAAACAAGAAGAGGATTGAAAACTTGCAAATAGAAAAAGAAATTGAATCCTTCAACAAGATAATAAAGAAAAGAGAAAAATCAGTCATTGAAAAGACACGACTTAAGATTTGCAAACAACTTACCAATCGAAGAGTGCAACGGGCTACATGTGGACAACATCGACTCTTCCCAAGAAGCATGACGACAATGAACGGAAAAGAAGAAGAGGAAGAGATATTCGCATATAAAACAAAATAACAAACTCCGCATAACACAAAGATTATATCCCATCCCAATTAACACAAAACCCACCATTATGGTAACATATTAAGATAACAGTCTATGAATGACAACGGATCGATGAGTTACCGATTATAACCAAAACTAAGAAAATGACATTAAAAACAAAGGAACAAGTTAACAAGAAGACCTAATGAAATAAAAACGCAACTAAAACGTTCATAGTAAAAACAGTTAAAGAGGTAGAGCACAACCAAATAAAAGAAAAACAATAGACTTAACAGAAACATAAATACAAACTAACAACGGCGTGAACCCCTAACAACAATAATCACAAAAAAACAATACAATGAATTGAATAACATTAACTTGAAACTCACCTACTTACTCTCCTACTAAAATTCTAATTTGAAATTCTCTAACCATTGGCCGAAATTAGCTTGACCTCCAAACAAACCTGCGATTCTCCGCAACTCTCAAACTTCCTACTTTACTACTGTCACTTCCAACGGGCTCTAGCACCGCCTTTAGATTTAAAGCTAAGAACGCCTAGTTCAACTCTCTAATCTTCTATTAGTTTCTCACTATACCATCCCTCCTTCATCCTCTTCCATTCCCTTTCCTTTTCCTCTCCCACTAAACCTCTGGGCACGGTGGAAAGGGAATGGGAAAGCAGGGGAGTTCGGGCTCCCTTCCCCGCACCTCCCCGTTTGCTCCAAAAGGAGCAAATTGAGTGGAGCTCGGACGCTTTATCTAGTCTTTTACTCTCTCATACCTTTTCTTATCTGTCTCATCTAAGATGCTTCCTCAAAGGGTTGAAATACGTCTTGGCTAAGAAAGAAATGCCACTTGCCAGTATTTTTTTCCAGCTGAAAAGGTTAAAAAGTTGCAGTATTAAATCAAACAAGCAGCCGTCGCTGTCGACTTCAACAAATAATATATATATATATATATATATATATATATATATATATATATATATGCAATGTCCGCAGGAAAAATGAAAAGTGCTTTCGAGTACTTTCGAACTTTATTCAGTTCATTCTCAAGGATAACTACAAGTGAAAATGATATAATAAGTGTATATATAAGACAGTATAAAATAAAGGACCGCCTCTAAGACAAAAATCACCAATTGCATTTATTGCGAGCTTCACACGCTAAATTGTGAGTTATTCGGACGGAGGGGGGAAAACTCCATTCGACCCCACTATAAATCCTCTGGTGCCAGAGTTGGAATGCAGTATCTGCCGCCTGCCCTCCTGTCAGTATCTGCCTCCTGCCTCCCGTCAGTACCCGCTATTCGCGTCCCGTTGGACTCTGCACAATTCTCCCAGAACCCCTCAAGCTCTGGGTATTCGCGATTAATTCGCGTGAGTCTACCCCGTACTCGTTCTACTCGCTCCTCGAACGCAACGCTCGCATTCTCGATTGTGTTCTAACTCGAAAGCAAGATCAAAGTTCATCCCGTAATAGTCATTGTCAAGAGACTATTATTTGAACTTTGCACCCAGGCAAATTTCCGAGGTAATAGCAAAGCGACCCTCTTCTGTACAAGTGCTCTCTCTCTACCCTCCCTCCAGTATAAGCCTTCATCGTCGGCTTCGATACGCTCAAGGTCATTCGAGTGACTCTCGGTCAATATTGTTTGTTTGTTTGTACGGCGACCGTCCCTGCCAAGTCTCTTTCCCTTTTAGCCGCTGAGATTCGTGTACGTCTAATGTGTATATAGCTAGTTTTAAAACCCCTTTTAGCCTTGTAAAAGAATATTAATTTGCATATTAGTAAAGTTATTTTTGTACCCATTTTTCTATTGTCCCGGAACCTCCAAGATATTCGACTATTTGGCTAACCTACATTCAGTTAATTTGCACTCTGCTTGTATTATAAATTTTCTACTCACATAGCCGTCATTGACCTTGGTTGAGAAACGCAGAAAGAGTTAACTTGACCGTATTCTACGACATATAGTCATATCTATTATATATTAAACTCGCGTCAGGTTTATTGAGGTTAATCTTGGCCAATCAATTGATTAAGTTTTGATCAATCTATTGGTTAACCTTGGTTAAACTGTGAATTGTTGGCTAATCTTGGTTCCGGTCTGGAGTTTAAAAGGTGAGAAATCTCCATTGCATACAAATTTGCGAAAGGTATTTGTTCTCATTCCCATTTATTTTTTTGGTGAATTGATTATCGAGTGACCGTGTTTAACTATTAATTATATGCCCCTACGGAATTGAATTGTTGTCCTTCAAGGCCTCATCTTGTGCCGTAAGTTGAAGGTATAGAAAAATAATATTATTCTTCGTGTTGCTGTGCTAAGAGTGCTGTAACTCTCGTCTCAATCACAGTGAAATCTCGACCGCAAAAGCTCCCTCGCGAGCGTTTCGCTCGCCCCCTTTTGTTGTTCGTGTTTTCGTTTGTTTAGAAAAACCATTCGCACTTCTGCTCGTGCGGAAAGGAATCCATAATTCCACCATATTCATTGTCGTGAGTTAATTTAATTCTTATTGTTGTGCCCATCGCGTAAAACCAGCAGCATGTCGCCGTTTGAAATTTTCAAGGCCCAAGGTGTTTCACTCGGACTCAGTGGCAAAGATCTGATAGACTACATCCAGGAAGAAAAAATATGAGAAAAATCGAAAGAAGAGACAGAGAAGATAGAGAAAAGAAACGAGAAGAAAGAGAAAAGGAACGAGAAGAAATAAAGAGAATTCAGTCACACATTTTAGAAATGAGCAGAGCGAGGAACGAAACGCTCTCCATAAACTCCACAAGTTATAGACTAGACGCATCGCAATCTGCGACCATAAAACTCCCCTTCTTAAAGAAGGCGAAGACTTCGGGTCTTATCTCACTCTCTTCAAAAAGATCTTCGAGGTGAACCAGTAGACATCGAGATGGACGGCGTAGCACAATTATTGTCCCTGTTAAGCTCCCAACTCAGGAATATTTTTATTTTCTTCCCATCAGATGCAACAATTGATTACTCATCGTTAGAAGCCGAGTTGCTCGCCGCTTCCAACATGACCCCGGATGTCTACCAGACTTCCCGACAGTTCGGCTACTCTCTACAGCGTCATTTTAATTTTTGGTTTGACGCGTCCAAGGTGCCTCATGAATACGACGCCCTGGTCGATTTCGTCCTCAAAGACCAATTTCTTCCGTAGCTCCCTTCGGAAATCAGATCCTTCCTGAAGGACCAAAGGTGCCTTACTCTCAAGGAATGCACCCAGGAGGCAGACGTCTACGCGGCTAGCCACAACTTCTATCCGAAAGAAGGAACGAAATCAGAACCCCATCTCATAAATCGAAAACCAGAAAGAACGAATTTGTTCTTAATAATGAGAATAAGTTCGTTAAGGTGACTGAGTCTGCTAAACCCAATCCTCTTTTCTCATCGCAACACTGTGATGTTAAGCCCGTTGCTTTCAACCTTCCTGCTTCGTCATTTCCCATGACGACCATCGTGTGCTGTTCCTGTGGAATTCCGGGTCACGTGAGGTCCAACTGCCCTAAAACTCCCAGTTTAGAAGCACCCCTTCTTCTCACCAGATACACCAGGTCAGTGCTACTTCTACTCCCCCACTTTCGCAAAATGAAACCCCCTCTTCTTCAAAGCCGCCGAATACTGCTGGCCACCAGGTAAACTTTTTGTTTGATATAAGTATCCCCAGGGCTCTCCAATTTGAAACTGGAGCGTTGAATGGGTGCCGGATCTCCACCCTCGTCCGTGATACCGGCTGCACGTGCATTGTTGCATCCGATGAACAACGCCCACCTGTGGATCCGGAATCAAATAAGTTTGCCGTAGTGCATGATTACTTGGGGCGCGCCAATAAATTCTCCATTGTTCACTGCTACATTGAATGCGCGTATTTTATTGGTTGGGCTGAAGTCCTTGCAGCTCCCAACAAGTTTTTCTCTGTCCTAATTGGTCAATCCCCCTGGGTTTCTTCCTCCTCCGTGGCTCAACCCATTACTACCCGTTTCCGCGCGAAGAAGGAACTGAAAGCTCTTACACGTCTGGAATCCCCGTTTGCCCTCGAATTCCAGAGTGCGATGACCCATGACTTTGCCAAAAGCCAGAGGGAATGTTAGTCTTTGCGTCCCTTGTGGTCCAAAGCCCAGAATAAAACATGTGAAACCGTCAGAAGGAGTTAGGTGATTTCCTTCGTCATCAAGACGACTTCCTCTATCGAAAAGCAGACCGAGGAAAGAATACCGAGTTCCGCACACTATGTGTATCCCACTCCCACGTCCCTCAAATCCTGCAAACGGCTCACGATAGCCTATTTGCTGGTCACTTTAGTCACACGAAGACCGCTCAGAGGACCTTAAAATATTTTTATTGACCTGGCGCTACCGACGAAATCTGCGATATTGTCGTTCGTGCGACATTTGACAAAAGACGGCAATAAAAGGACGAGTGAAACCTGCGCCTTTTTGCAGAAAGGGACCATTTATCTCTGTACCCTTCTTCTGAGTAACTATCGACCTAATCGGACCGATCCTCTTCCCGTCGAGCGGAGGCCCTAGTTAAGTTTTAACGCTGGTTGACTTTGCCACCGGATTCCCCGAGGCTGTGCCCCTCAAGAAAATTGATAGCATCTCCTGCGCCGAAGCCCTTATTTTCATCGTTTCCCTTGTGGGCCTGCCGAAAGAAATCCTCTCGGATCTTGGTTGTCAATTCACCTCCAAATTAATGGAATACCTTGGTAAATTATTGATGATTAAGCCCCTGTTTACCACTCCTTTTCACCCGAGTGGGAATGGAATGTGCTATAGGCTAAATGGAAGCCTCAAGGCCATTACCAGTCTCAGGAAGTCGACTACTTGGCCAACCTACATTCAGTTAACATGCACTCTGCTTGCATCTGTTTGTATTATAAATTTCCTACGTACATAGCTATCATTGCCCTCGGCTGAGAAACGCAGAAAGGGTTAACTTGACCCTATTCTACGATAGTAATAATGCTAGTCGTTTATTTGCTGGACGTTTCGGTCTTACACATAAACGGTCTTCAGCGACTAAAAGAGAGAAAATATTTCAGGCTAAAATAAAATCTTGGAAGTTCCAAAAGTTAAATGACAAATATATTATAATTTGAAAGATGAAATTTATAAGAAAATACTAAACAGCATGTCCTCCCCCTATAAATTAATCAATTAATCGCTTGAAAATGATAAATACTATCAATTTAGTAAAACGGAGAGCATATAAAACGAATCAAACCTCTGTTTAAAGCCTTACAGAGCCCATTAATTATTTATTTTTCAACTCAATAATACCCAAAATGCTTTAAACCACTGTTACCATCTTCACCCCCCCGCCCCCTAAAATAATGTTTAAAGTAGCCTTATAAAACAAATATTGTAGGCTAGCCTCTAGGAAATGAAGATGGAATAATTCCATTGAAAAATAAATATGACGATTTCCATTCCTTAGAGCTCGAATAGAATGCTTGACATATAAGCCAACTTCGAGCCTTCTTTTGAGGGACGTGGATGGTAGCGTAGTAGTATAAAATAATTGCTCGAAGAAGGAAGAAGATTTCTGAGTGTAGGTTTGAATCCTCGCCATTTTAAAAGGGTATAATTTCATTTAATACTTCTCACGAGTATTTCCTATTACTGTTTCTCGGTCTTCTCTTGTAGGAGATTTATCGGAATGCCGCAACAATAACTTTAACCTATAGGTCTAAGATTCCCACTCTCATTCACATTCAGCTTCAGGATGCAAGTGAATAGCAGTGAAACAGGATTCATTTATTACGACGTATCTTGCTATACGCGCCCATCATCGGGTACAACAAATAACATAAAAGATTAACTTAAAAAAAATACAGATGATATAAAAGGTTAAAACTGAATTGTGTGTCTTTAATGGGAACCGAAGGAATAAAACTTTATGACCTCAAATTCATTTTTACATATTTATATCCCTTTAATATGTTAATATTTTGTATTTTTTAATACCCGATAATTGGCGCGTATAACCCGCAACGTCGCAATAAATGAATCCTTACTGCTATCCACTTGCATCGTGAATATATATATATATTTCTTTTTGTCTTTATCTCTTCTCGCTCCTTTTATCTCTCTCCCTCTTTCTTTTTCCGTCTCTGTCTCGCTCTTTCAAACAGAAAAAAAACGAAGGGAAAGAGATTTACTTTCTCACTGCTGTATTGTGATTTCCAGCTTAATTTTCTTCTTCTGGTGATTTCTTTTTCTTTGCTCCTGTGAGGATTCACAAGCTGTCACATGTATTATATGTATATATACTTCTTGCTCTAAAATTTGATCTTCGACCCGTTGCATCCCATCCACGGGGCAGTAATTGGTAACCGTAATAATATGAACCCAACTCCATCTGACAACAGATCAGTCCAGCTATAACTTAACTTTTGTCAACTAGAGGCGCTGTTTCATCTCGGCTCCGCCAAAATTTGTTCCTTAGAATCCCAGTTAGGTCACTAGTTCGAAAATATGGAAGTTGATTTTACCATCGTTTTTGAACCCATAGATGAACGTTAGTACTTTATCTCACTGGATTCTTTCGATAATAGGTTTAATAAAGAAAATGCTGAGGTTTGGGGTAGTAAATATAAGCGGGAAGATACATTGCTCTAAGCGAAGTGCACATATTTCCACTCTCCTACTGCCCAGTAGGCCGTAGAATCTATACACAAATTACAACAAATCAACATGCGCAATTCAGGTTTTGTACAGTTGAGTACGCATATTTCAAAGGAGGAAAAAGTTTTTTTGAAGAATATTTGGAACACCCCCTTTTTGGGGGCTCAAATTTCAATTTTTAAAAACTTTCGAGCCAGAAGGATATACACTATCAGAGTTGTTGGCTTGTTGTTATAAGTGCTTCTAAATACATTAGAGTTGAGTTTAAACTGAAGGATGATGACAAAAACGTGAGGAGTTAAACTTGTATTATCTAACTGATACATACTATTTGTCCACTGATACATTACAATCACGCTTGTCTCAAACGATAGCATGAAGGCACGGGATTTTAGTACTCCCGAATGTAGCCATCTCTTGCTTCTTTTCCGTAAACTTAGCTAGAAGCTTCCGTCACCATACGCACACACCACTCACACCTTGAGAATGGCATTGGAAGTCAATAGAGAGTCGCTCGTCGACAATATTTTACAGATCCGCATTAGATAGATACATTGTAAGTGGTGGCTCAAACCTGCACTCCTCTTCCGGGGGGAAGTAGATCTGTTAGGTTCTTAGCAGTCTTATCTATTTCTGATGGCCTGAAATCACAAATATATTCCTCTTACACAGTAACTTATCAGATCTTCTTGATTCTGTCAATAGCTAATTTCCTGTTCTCAGGATGGGGCCAATAGTAATACTCTTCTTCTCTTCTTTTCTGAATTCGATGTTCTCTTATTTTCCTATTTTTAATCATTTGACTTGTTTTTACATCCACTCCTCCAATTTTCATGTGGCGCCCAATTTTCATGTTCTTCTAGCACTTGCAATACAAGAGGTCAACACACTGGCAGCCTGCTATATCAAAAGCTTGACCCATTGATGAGATAAACTTCTTACTCTTAGTGGCCTTCATGCCTTATTTTGATACCAGAGACGCTTCTTCCACCAATTGGAGCAATTTGTTTTTAACATTCTTGATCGGCTGAACTGGCTTTTATTCCAAATCTCAGCAAGGGCCTCGGATACTTCAGAAATAATATCCTTGTTCCTCTTGTATTTATTGTCTTTTATATACTGAATATATCTTCTAACCTGTTTTTTTGTTGGCAGCTTATAATGAGAAAGTTCTGGGAGTGGTGAGCCAAAGACACTGTGACTTGTTGATGTTCTAGTTCTTTTATTCATCTTAGCCCTGAAAATGAATAATAGAAAGACCCGTTAGTATAAAATAGAAATAATATATGTGATGAGTGAATCTATAAAATACATTCAAAATATCCTGTAAATATCTCGTAAATTCGTCATGCATCGATTAATTTATAGTTCCTTCCGAGTAGTTTACAAACAATGATTTACTCAATCTAAAATTGCCTAAACCTTAAATACATAAGGAGTTAAAGTGCAAATTTTCTTCCTGTACGAAAATGACACATTTCTTCTAGCTTCAGAAACAAGAACTAATAATTTTTAAGCAAATTTGTCCCCCAAAATAGGGGGGTTACAATTTTTTCGTTTTAATTTCAAATTTTAAATTGTCTGTTTTACAAAATGGGAAAGATGCCTTAAAACAGGTTGCGACACTACGCCCTACTGCCCGGGTTACTGAATTTGGCATGTTCCCCTCGAAACGTGGCCCATTTTTTAATTTCCCATCATAGATATCCGGTCGCTATAATGAAGTTTATTCGTTTATAATCCTGTTGAATGACCACACAGAGCTGGATGATAAAAATCATCCTTTGATTGCTATATATTGCGTTGAAATATAGCTCTGTCTCTTTGGAAGTAAAGCGCCAATCTTTAGACGTCATTTAGTTTAGTCACATAAATGTCTACACTTTTTGCGCACAGGTTGGAATTTCTGAATGTAGACATTATCTATTTGGTTTTATACTTCACATCAGTCTTTGATATTATTTTTCTATTTTCGGTCCTTTCGTTGTACATGGGCGTGGCATTGCCCTTCTGTTTCACACACACACACACACACATATATATATATATATATATATATATATATATATACCACCACTTTTGTACAAATATTTATTTATTCCTTGATAATGAACTAAACAAGTTTGAAAGTACTGGGACTCTGCCTTTCATTTTCCTGTGGGATTTTTTGCATTTATTGCTCTACTCACGCGCGTTTCTCATATCCACACACACACACACACAAACACACACATATATATATATATATATATATATATATATTATAAAAACTGATGTCAGGTGTAGGGTTTTTAAAAGGTCTTTAGAGAGTTCTTTTAAGAATTTCTTTCTATTTAGTTGTATATCT